>JADGIL010011043.1:0-30829 GCA_020352625.1 Cactoblastis cactorum | reverse complement strand
TTTTCTTTTATGTTACAATAACTTAAAATACTACAATTTAATTTTTATATCTATAGTCTTTATTCATGTTAAACATGATATTCATAGTTACCCTACTCGGGCACAAAACCCAGTTGATTTGTTTATTTTGGCTGCCAAACTCGTGGAAGGTACATTGTTGTGCTAAATTACGTTTGTTCCGCGCAAATATCCTGGGTATTGTTCTGTTCTATAAACTTTAAATCAAAATATAGAAGTTTATTATAAAGGCATAGTTGATACACATAATATTCGCAATATATTTTTTAAAACATAGTCAAATATTTTGATTACATTTTATATTTTTTTTAATGATAGAGGCAGGCAATCAAGCGGGCTGGTCACGTGATGTTAAGTCACAGGAGCGTTGCGTTGGAAAATATTGAATCTAAGTCTTTATTCTGAAACGAACGAAACCTTCGTGGTTTTGTTCAAGTCTATATTTACACAAAATTAAAATATCAGACACGTTGATAACTAGCACTTTAGAAAAACAGTAGCTGCTGCGAATAGTATTGCTTTATAACTTGCCAGCAATCATATTATAACCATCTAATACTTACACATACAGTAGTACAATAAATAGTAACTTAGAAAAGAAAAAGTTATTGTCAGTTTACCATAGTAAATGTACCTCTTACAGATTGATACAGTCATCGACATAAGTAACTCGACAAACAAGTACTTAAAATATGTATGCATAGTAATATTTATAAATTAAATGATATATACGTAACTATATTATGCCATAAAATAATATCATTAGCTTTAAGATATATACAAGGTCATCATGTCAGCCACACGAAGTGTACTGCAAGGGTTTTCACATAGACCGGATGAAAGCAGCTTGCATCTTCTTGCGACTTTGATGTTATCATCGGACCCTCTGGTTTGACGGATCATTTTTAATTTATTTATTTTTTGTCGTTCTGGAGCGAAGTTTACAAAATATGATATTAATTCAATAAAAGGTACGCTACAATAAATATCATATTTTGTAAACTTATGCTATGTCCTACCATTACATACCATGCTTAGGCTATGTCCTACCATTGAGGTATAACAATGCTGAAAAGGGTTAACATTAAAATTATTTAAATAAGCAAATTTTAAATTATTACAGATGTCAAAATTTCAAAATAATGACCAAAATTATAAGGTACTTTTAAATTGGTGTAAAAGTAGCAACTCCTACATTTATTGAAGATTACATAGATATTTTAATTACTACCAGCAATCGTGAGTAAAAATTGCCATCATTAGTAATTAAAATTTGAACTACTAATGACGGTAGTTTTTGCTCACGATTGCTGGTAGTCTGTATCTTAATTAAGATATAAATGTTTATTAAATATTGACGTATAAAAGTACCTGAGAAAGTCTTATTTCTGAATAAATATGTTGATTTGATTTCTCATTTAAATAATTATTCGGATATATAAAATATCATATGGTTATTACTAAAATAATTTTTATGTTTTTTTTACATAACTGTACAAAGAAAGCATCTTACGGACAAGCGATAAAAATGTCCGATTCACTAGATTTATTACTATCGAGAGCTATTTGGAGCCATTTAAATAAACACCCGTGTGATAGGAGAGATAAGCGGCGAATTGAGATGGAGTGACTTAAGTCTTCGATCGCTACGTATGTGTATTGTGATCATTGTATTAATACGTAGATTGTATGATAGCTTTAAATTTAAATTGATTTATGATAATGTCATTTTCTCGTAACTTGTCGTGAGAGAATAAAATGTAAACCCAATACACCTTTAGAATAATAAAAAGTTAAGTCAGATAAATGCATGCCCGAGTATATACACAAATAGGTCATAGATACCAAGCTTTATTAACTTACTTTATTAATTCAATAGACTTGTTATTGTGATGCGACGATGAAAATATATTCATTTTTATATACGGATTGATTTTGAAAATACTAGCTAATCTTTGGTTTGGTTACCTTTTCGATATCACGAAGAATAGATGAACCTTATACAACAATCTAATTCTAAAACATCTATACATATAATAAAATTGTAACTGAGCTATGTCTGTGCATTGGAGATATTTAAGAAAAAAATATATAGGGGCCCTTTATAGGACTTATAGAAGCCAAAAAGATTGTTTTTAGAATTTTTGTCTGTCTGTTTGTTTGTATGCGCATCCCACAAAAACTACCGAACAGATCTGGATTAATGGCCTAGATTAAAAGATAGGTTGCTTATTATCCCGGAAAAATGTACGGTTTCCGAGGGATATATTTTATTGTAACAGAGCAAGGGGCTGACAAGATATTATAGTATCCATTGGTCGGACGAAGTCGCGGGCATTAGTTAGTTAAAAATAAAATAAAAGATATGGGATTGACATATGCAAGTCTGTAGATCATATCACGTGGTTTACTATTCCTTAATCCATTCTTTATTAGTTCCTTATCAACTTTGTCATAGTCCTTAGATTATTTTCTCGTCTAAGGCCTCAGCTTTACATCGATATTTTTTACAATACAAAACATCATATGTACAACATGGGATCTACATGTGCGGGAATGAGGGCAAGTAGTGATCGGCGACAGTGAGACGGCAGTCGTGTAGACCACTATACCTATGCATGCCATCGTACTTGCTAATGGGTTTAGACGACCGCTTTGATGCGTACTAATGGTTTTGTGCGAGTGGCGAATGTAATCCATTCGATTTGACGTTTATACAGCTCAGTTTCTAGAGCGTCTCATATTTATCTGAAGTTTTTATTTATTAATGATTTAGTAATAACTAGTAAGCACATAATTATGACTACCTCCGTGGTCTAGTGGTCTAAGCGTCTGCCTTGCCTTGCCTTAAAAGCTCACCAAATATCCTAGTTTAAATAGCGGACCCCGGCTCTGAAGCGACACTGCTGAGGATGAACAAAATTTTTTATCCTATCCATTTTAAAGAATTAGCAAAATAGAGACATAAATAAATTTGATTTACAACATTGATTTAGTTTCGTTGTGATTGATATATTTAAAGACGTAGGCGGAGTTCCGCATCACTGCACGCCCATCTTCCGTAATTATGTCGTTGCAAAGTTATTGATTGCATGATTTATTTAGCTTCTGTGCTTTAAAAATAATATATATGTTTAAGTCAAGAATTTATATTATTTTCTTATAGTTATGCAAGCTGAAAGATAACAAATCTTCTATAGAAGTAAATTTTACAACTATTTTTCTTTAAGTGCTATTAAAGTTGTCCGTTTAAAACTTTAGCGGTACTGTGATTCATATCAAGAATATAAATGTCAACTTTATCATTCTTATTACGTATTCTACATACTTTCCCAAGCTTTGCGTAAATCCTCCAAGTTCAGGCCAAGCGTCTAAGAAAGTCATAAAAAATATATTAGCAACTTTACCCCGTATGTAATCTTATCTTTACTTCGTAATGCAAAAAAAGGCAAGAGATTTTCATGGTATAAAATCCATGTTATTGTAACCACTTATGTGGTTTTTAAGATTTTTCGTTTGATCTTTGACCAGTCCAGTGCAGGACTCTTGGTTCTTCTACCCTTTACAGAATACAGACATAAAACATTACTTACTGTACGTGTTCAATATCACAGGCAGACCAAGCTACTAAACCTATTTGACTTCGTTTGAATATCTCGGCGTGGCATTATGGACTCTCCATACACAATTTGAACAGTTGTTTTAGCACTAGTGAAGTTTGTAGCTCAAAAAGTTATTTTTATTTAATTAGACCAACTTTAACGTGGTTCTTAAATCATAAATATGTATGTACGTAACAAGTATATTTCTTAAACATTCTAATGGTAAAAATCTGCGCTGCACAATTTTCTAGTCAAAAAATAACTATACCATTATTTTAATTATTAAAATTAATATGACATTAAATGTAAAATAATAAAAGTAAAAATTGATCATACCAAATAGCTTTTGAAAGAAGAAGCTGTTGTTTTTAAAATGGTGCCTACAAATGTGTGGCATTTACTGCTATGATAGAATAGTGACTTCGAATATTCCACGTCCATTTGATTTATAATAAATTTATATCTCTTAATTGCTTTATTTATTCATATTGTTTATTTATTACTGATCGTTACTCTAGGGTAAATGAGACAGTCATTGGTTAGTAAAACACATCAATTTCCTGTAATTTTTTAAATGTATTTGCTTCGATCAACAATAAAGAATTCAGTGTGAAAACCAAACGTTGTAATGCCTAAAGTGCCTATTATTTCGAAGATATATTAAATTAAGTTTGAGTGTTTGAACGAGTTTTACTAACATAGCTTCAATGGGATACAAAAGTAGGACTTGAAAATAAAGAATCTTAAATTTTTGAAGAAGAATAGAAGCTAATAGCTATGTATTTTATTTACAGATCTACACAGACTGGGCGAATCACTATTTGGAGAGAGCACGGTCCCGGCGCAGGGCTGGCGTCTCCGGCGGAGGTCTGGCAAGGGACTGCGCTGACGGCTTGCTACTGGCTGACGTGCTAGAGGGCGTCACTGGGCTCAAGGTGGCCCGAGCTCACCGCAAGCCTAGGAACCCACAGCAAATGGTTCGTACTACCTTTATACTCTGAATTTGTTCTTCTATGCTGATATGGAAGCGAAAAGATACGTAGAATATACCAGCTGCTATTCTTCCCACGCAGATTGTAGAAGTCAATCAAGGGAAAGGGCTTGAAACAGGAATTCTCATAGGCGATGGTCTAGCAACCTGTCACTATTTCTGAATCTCCATTCCACTAATTAGTCCACCATTTTGCTAAGCGTGTCTTTTGATTCTTGCGAGTCCTTGGCTTCGTCGACCCCGTAAGGGATAAAGACGTGATAATGTATCCGTATCTGAATTTGTAAGAGTTTATTATGCAAGCTAGGCGTAGCATGATATACTTTACAGAAACTACATTATATTATTGAACTTTTAACATAGCAGTCTAAATATCATGTCTAGATCTATTATCTGGGTTACTTTAATTGACTTCTTATTTATATTTTAAACATGTCGTGAGCCTGGCTCGTGTATAGATATTGACATTATAAAAATTATAATTTTTATAACATAACATTTTTTATTTATTTATTTATTTATTTTATGCTGGTTAGACCTCTTACACTTGTTAGATGTGAACTATTGAGGATTTGTGAACAATTAAGTATTTATCAACTTTTCACAATCCGCAAGCAACCTATCGCGTCAATATATTAGTATGTACTAGTATAGACAAACAGCATTGCACTCTGTTACTTTCTTTTTGAAAGCGAATCCTCTAAATTTGCTTGTCATAATATTGTAGCCGGAAACCTATGCAGTTGACAATACAGGATTCAGGTTTGTGGGCTGTAGCTTAACAGTGCTAGTTAAGGCCACGATTACATTAAACCACGGCGGAGATCGTAACCTTTATATTATTTATTTATTTATAAATGAATAAACATTTATATATGTAAGTAATGTAAAAAAAAATTGCGTAAACAAATCATGTTTCAAAATCTCTCAATTTGCTTTAGTAATCACTATAGTATAAAACAAAGTGGCTCTCCGCTGTCTGTCCTTATGTATGCTTAATTATTTAAAACTGGTGATTCACAAGGAAGCCGGGGCGGGTCACTAGTTAAGAATATGTGATTATTAATATTAAAATGATTTTTAACAAGTTTGATGGTAGAATCTTTGGATTAGGTACCAGTGCTAGTAATATTATTAGATATAAACTGTCAAATATTTGATACGCAATAAAGTAAATAAGTAATAACAATCCTTACAAATTTTTCTCTGATAGTAAAAAGTAAAATTAAAAAGATCCAATCAATACATATTATTTTAGAAACAAAATATCTAAAGCTTAAAATGATTGTCTGATGTACTATCAAGATTCCTTAAAGTGATTTAAAACAAAAAGGGTAAGACAAGCCTATTAGTGGAATTGACCAGTCATTAAAAATACATTTCGCAACACGATTAATCGCTCCGCTTGTCAGGCTATACTCACCAATAAGCGCGCGTGTGTACCTGCCTTCCGAGTGATTTGTAGATGTATGGACCGATAGCTATTTCTGGCAACCAAAATATTCCTGTGCCGCTTTCATTTTCGGCCGGTTTCAATAAATAAACAATGGATAAAGGATGTTTTTTATTTTGACAGCGTTGAATGTTTAATAAGTGCTTCGATCGCTTGCCCGCCCTTAATTTATTAACCAATTAATCATGAACCATTATTTATAACTTAGGCTAGAGGACGCGTAGTTCTGAGGACTTTCTTTTGTTGGAATTTTAGGATACTAAGATTCTAAAAAAATAAATTGGCAATAAGTTTATTATAAGTACCTAAAGATTATCGCGTAGTGAGACGAAACATAGATTGAACTAACATCAACAAAAAACCGTTAAGTACTCAAATAAAGACGTGGTAAAAACTTTCAAACCACATCTGACTAAAATCACATTTATCACTGCTGAGTCATTCTAACTGTAGATTGTTGTAACTAGGATAGAAGATATATTCATATATGAAATTGTTAAGATGTTAAAGTATTTAAACATGATTACAGTCGTACACTAGAGCACCTTCATACTTATGTACTTATATTATTAATTGTTTGTAACTAACAAAAATAACTGGACTGATTTAGATTTTTTCATTTCATCAAAATCTGACTAGTCTATACTAGACCTTCTGGAGTAATTATCTACATGTTTGAAGATCTACAAAATGTATTCATATAGAAGATTTAGTGGTTTTACGTATAAAGATGGGAACAATTTCACGCTTTTAGATATTATCACAATGCGCGAGTGTTTCTTTAATTATGTAATAATTATAATAATTAAATGAAAGCAGTAACAGCAATAGCCAGACAAGGAATTTAACCGTCTCAACTGAACAATTTAACAATAATATTAGTGGGTTTGGTTTCTTCACACTTTAAACTTAATAATTACCGAGCCACATGTTTTCAAGCATAATTCGTTCATCCATATTCCGTGAAATTTCTTCGGAATGCATTGTATGTGTTTATTTTTATGCATTCTCTTCAAACTGTCTGTTACTGAAATGTAAAATATGTTGTTTATATCGATGGATAATATTGATTTCAGTAGCACGTTATTAACTTTTTAAACAATCGAATTTCGTATAGTTAAGAGATTACACGAGTTTCGATCTGATTAAAGTTTGTTAAATCTACGTGATATTTTTAAAAGTCTTTTGAAGTATTCCATTGCTTGGCATAGGAGTCCTCTTTCTCTTTCCACAGATTAAAAATAAATGATATATTTTTACCCTTTATTCTTAGATAACCGCCAATGACATCGTGACATCAATTTCGGTCGGTGCTTACGCTTATTTTCTTCTGGTAATCATTAGCCAGTTGTCCTATCCATGTTCCTAGCGGCAAAAATACTGCTATTTATTAAAATAATAATGCTAAATATTAAGCATATAATAAAACATACTCAGTAAATCAAACATTAGACAATGCTTCAATTAAATATTCTTACCAGCTTAAAAGTCAAAAAGAATCCTTAGCATTTTTCTCCCAATTAAAAATAATTTAAGCAAGATTCAGTTCGTCTTAGATTCAGTTTAATATCAAAACCAGTTTAAACTTTTTTAATACTGTAATATTTAACTCGTCAGTAATTAAATCATAAAAGATTTCTATAAAACCAATGAATATTAAGTAAAGGAGATAAAATATATCAATGTGATGCGCTGCGTCTTTGTAATATAATACCGCTGTGGTATAGCGAATATATCTATAGTAAAGACCACATCCGCCACAATCTTCTTAGTTACATTTGCTAGTTTTTTCTATGACATCCTAGTATGTATATATCGTTTTAATGATTAAGATTTTATTCAAATATTATGTCGGACGAGGTTGTATTTTGAGAACTAAAATTTTAAATAATTAAAAATGCTTGTTTGAAGAACCTACTCATAAATTCGATTTGTAGCATTTCACTAACAGTCCTCTTCCCGAAACTTGATTGTTATGTATAATTAAAAACATGTTCTAAACAGAACCAAAGTACTTATGTGCAAATAAAACTCACGCTTAGCCAGCCAGTAGCAAATAAATATGTTGATATACATATGTATCTATGGGCGGTGGTGATCACTTAACATCACGTGACCCGCTTGTTCATTTGCCTTCCTCTTAGATAAAAAAAAGTATTCGATTATTTAATAATCAAATTAGATACATATATCAAAATTAATACTTTGTAATTCTGTCTTCCTTTTTTCCACATCTGTTTCTTTTGAGTGTGTTTTTAAATTATTTATATAAATGTTATACTTAACAAACTTTTAAATCAGGTAGATTTTAAAGTTTGTTATAACATTTATATTTAAATGGTAAATTATCCCATACTTTATGTGCTAATGGGAAATCCGAGTCATAGGAATTGTTGATTTTAAAATCTGCGGAAAACGGTTGGTGACCACAAAAGCTACGGGGTCTGAATAAGTCGTAAAATGCTGGCTTCGATAAGTTGACAGCTTGTAAAACAGGAAGTTTAGTATTTCTTCTAATAGTTTCTGGGCCAATTCGGTTCTAATACACACGTGCACAGTCGGTATAAAAATTTCTTTTCTGATTGAATATTTTAGATTAGGTTTAAACACAGATCATTATTGTTTTAAATTATGATAATGCCAAAATAGAGTGACCATTTCGTTTATTGCAGAAAATAGTGTTTTAAATAACTTATCTACCGAAAACCGAAAAGAAAATAACAAATAAGTAGACCACAAGACAGGACCATAAATAGGTCGTCTCGTTTCTAAGTATATTATATCCACACAGGATTATACATACACATTACAGACACTACCTCGGAAATATCTGACCCATTCCTCTTTACAACTCTCATCCCATACTAATGAATTCCTATTTGTTTCGATCGATATGATAAAGTCAATTATTAGTTAGTTGCTTAAGATTTGGCCTAAAGATTCACAGCACGACGTGACGAAAGCTTCGTCCTAAAACGTAAAACAAAAGTATTATGGCAGTGAACTTTTAGAACTTGTCAATTTCATAGCAACGTTTAATAAATTTTCAACATTTCTACGTTTGTATGTGTTACGCATGTACATATATCGGAAGTTGATTATTGTTTAGCCAAGTGTCGATGGAATGGGTCGGGTGAGAAACGATTGGAGAACTACACTTCGACTGGTGCATTTGATTGTTCAATGCTGTTGAACTCGACTCCTGTAAGAGGATTAGTTCTAAGGCGTGCGTTTAAGCCTACAAGTATGCTAAATACTATAGTAAAATTAATCCTAAGAAGCGTTTTTTATGTTATCCATAAGTTCCTTTTCCCGATTTTTTTTTAGGATTCTGTACCCTACAGGTAAAACGAGAACTCTATTAACTAACTTCTAACTTTGCTGTTTATCTGTCTGGCTGTCCCCGACTCGTATCTCATGAATTATAAAAGTTAGGCAGCTGAAATTATCACATATGATATTCTGATGCCGCTTTAACAACAAATAACATAAATAAAAACAAAATAAAATAAATAATTAAGGGGGTTCCCATACAACAAATTTGATTCTTTTGCCCTTTTTCACAGATAATGGTCCGGAACTATTCGCGCGCAAGTTTTTTTAGAAACCATTTTCGTAGAAACTATGGGTTTTATTTATTTATAAATTTCTTAATAGATTCACTTAAAATATTCATTCATCAATGCAATTTTATACACAAAAGTATCCTATAAAAGGTACAAAATTGATTCTTTTCACCAATAATGTTTTCAAAGTTTATCTCTTTAAACCCTTTTAACTAATAATTAGGGCCAGCTACCTCTCAACGCGACCTATCAACGCCCTAAGATACGAGCAAAAAATTAAGTAGTTTGAATATTTAGGGTCGTTTTTTGCGTAGCCTACATCCGCGATCGTTAGCGAGATGACTGGTAACTGACAAACAGACCGATTGTTTGCTTGTCTAGTCTGACATAGTGATTTATTGTATTAAGTATGAGTTTATTTTGCATGGAAAAGTCAATACCGCTTTAGTTTACTGTCCATTAAGTTAGCCCACAAGTAAGTTCGACTTGTATTATGGGATACTAACTCAGCGATACTGTTTTATATAATAAATACATATATAGATAAACATCTTTCATGACTTGACCGGGAACCGAACCCGGGACCTCCTGAGGAGCGGGTAGATACGTTAAACGTTACGTCACGTAGGTCGTCCAAATATTGACTTATATTTTTTTAAATATATAATAAATGTTAACTTTACTGTTTTCTTATTTAACTATACTTATTGATGTACATACTGCACATGATTATTTCGATCACTTTACTAGAGTAAATTCGAAAACAAAACGAGATACAGATCAAATTCGTTGGTCTGTTCTTGTAAAATTATTCTGTGCGATATGTACGAGAACCGTTGTTATTAAATGGTATATGAATGTAGCTATTGCATCAGTAACGCGATCCCCTATGGAGTGTTTTAAATACCAATTAACAATACAAAGTTTTTATGTTAATACTGCTACCGTATATTAAAATATGACCTAGTTATACTTAATTTTATGTAAGTATATTTTAAACGACTTTATCACACTACAGGCCTTATTTGTGCATAGGCCTTATTTTTATCAAGTATCTTCATTAAGTTTTAAAAAATTAAACTTATAATGCATATTCGCACTTCGCCTATTTGCCGTAACATAAATACTACCAAATCCAAATATTTTCTGGGTAATACTAAGCAAAAAAATTACAATACCAACTAGCAAAATACATATTGAAAGTTTGAGCTAGGTCATCCTAATTAAAAATATGTACCAGACGCAAAGCAATGACATAGATTCAGTATGCATACAGTGTTATCTATGTAGAGTTTCATTAGTATAGTGCTCGTCTAACTCCAAGTCTCCAAGGCCACGTTTCATATTAAATTCTTGGAAGCTCCTATTCATATACGCTGACATGTCCAGTTTTATTACTTATTCGTATATGAAGAGAATAGTTTTATATTCGAATTGCAAATAAAGTCATTGGTGGTTATTTTTTCCTCTATTGAAGGCAGACAAACCAAAATTTTTGGAATGGCATTCAACGGAACTAGAAAGTAATAAAATGTGGATTCTAACTAAAATAAAAATTTTACTGTGATCAAAAAGTGCGATCCAATGAAAAAAAATCTTGAAAAAGTAATTTATTGAACGTCATAGCTACGCACTTTACGTATTGGTTTTATGATTGCCATATAGTGTTTTGTTGTAATTAGCCACAAATTATGTTATGAATAACCTTATTACTAATGCGTTTTGTATGCAATGTAATATTTTTTAATTATAATTACAATATATTCTTAAATAATTAATAAATATATAGGGACAAATCACACAGATGGGATTTAGCCCCAAAGTAAGTTCCAGAGTTATGTTTGTTACTTAGGTTTAAAGATCTTTAGTGACCCATAAAGAATACAATTCACTTACAACGAGTCTTTAAATTAATAATAACAATTGTGTTGAATATTACACGTATTAAACTTACTTACAAATTAAACCATCCAATATTGGCTTTCATTTGAATTTTACTTTCTTAATGTTATCATTTTCGACGAAATAATAATATGACATTGGGATCGTACGTCGATGCATTGGGCAAACTCTCGTTACCAAACGTAATGATATCTAATTATATTTTTATGGTTCAATTTAAAGGAAAAAGTAATTTTAATATATATGTCTAAATGTGTCAAATATTAGCGAAAACAATCTTACGAGCCATTATTAATCTTCGTAATTTGCCAGTATGTAAATTAATTCGGATTTCACTGTTTAATCAAACGACATTAGAATAATAATATCGTAGCCAAACATTATCACTGGCGAAGTTATCTGACAACATGTATACCTTATTATTTTAATGAAGGACCAAAATTTATACATCTAGCCTTGACATTTAGTATATTTTCTTGCGTATTTTACTGAGATTTATCTGAATGTAAAAGTCATTGCTGTATTTTTGTCATGCAAGTGAACATTAAGGAAAACATAATCTCTGATCTTTATTCGGTAAGCACCCATATTTGCACAACCGTTTACCGTGACCTACCCAGCGTAAGATATCCATCTCTGATCTGAGATGACAATGCAAAAGTCTCCCTTTGTTTAGCTATCGCGATCTCCAGATGAAAAATTAAGAGTTAAAAGTCATTAATAAATATCTGATTAGTTAATTCCCATAGGTTCCTTTACCTGATCGTTCGTTTCAATCGATGTTTTCTTCACTCGATTTGATAGTAGGTTTCGTGCCGTAAAGCTGTGTTCAATTCATTCGCGTGTTTGCATCGGCGCGCGGCAGCCGCCTTGATCAGCTTTCCGAACTGACTGTACTTTACGACGTTTCGAATCATATGTTATTGGATGAATTTGACATTGACTTTTTTAATTGAAACTTTGATGTTATCAAAATTATTTTAAAGTGAATATATGTGTGTGTTAGTAGTATAAGTGCTGATAATTTTTAAAAGGTTGGTGGTGTTGTAGTCATTTTTAGTTAACATTGTTAGGCTTAGTGATAAATTATGTTAATGAATGAACAGTTTGTCTAGCCGTATTGGAAACTCCTTGCGTATCCTCTGTCTGGTGTACCGGTTCCGTTAATTTTGTTTTGTGTGTCGATTGGTTTGTCTCCATTTTGGGATATGAAAGTGACAAATGATTATGTTTCACACACGCTTCACATATTTAAAAGAATTATTTCTCTATTTTATTTCGGGTAGAAAATAATTTAACTTTTGAGAAGCGGGTAGGAAATATAATTTTTTATTTATTTGAGCATTGAGTTTGCTCTTGGGCACAATCTTGTCCAAGGACAAAAATGATGATTAATTCAATTTAATATCAACATGTTGTGTTCAATATCTTATTTTACGTAATTGTGATATATTTACGTTGATAAAAATTCGCACTGGTATCATATTCTCTAATAAATTTAATTTCTCATTAAAAATAAGCAATGCGCTAAAATATTTATGAAATTAGCAGCGCAAAAACGCGTAAAAACATTCATATTATCATCAGCAAGATAAGCAAATGCAGCTCTTCTTTAAATAAACACAACTCAGTGCAACAGTTCAATTGAGATAGCAGGCTTC
This sequence comes from Cactoblastis cactorum, assembly GCA_020352625.1. NCBI lineage: Eukaryota > Metazoa > Arthropoda > Insecta > Lepidoptera > Pyralidae > Cactoblastis > Cactoblastis cactorum. The sequence continues at coordinate 17,636 of JADGIL010011043.1, read as the reverse complement.
TCAGGCCTTTAAAACAAAAGAAAACAGTGCATGGTTTACCAAACGTTGCTTGTAAATCAGCATGGACACAGCGTGAGTGTAAATTAAAGATAATTACAAATGAGACCTCATTTCTTTTTTGTACGCACAAAGAAGAAATGGGGTCTCAATACTCCAGCGATTAAATTAGATTCCTTGTTTTTTTTTATATAGATATGATGCTATGTTACAGTGTCTATATAATCTGCTTTGTAAGAGTGATATAGGTATGAATGAAACACTAGGTATAAATGAATGTGCCAGCTGCTACTTTTTCCGCCTAAATTGTAAAAGTCAGCTTAAAGGAGGAATGTAAAAGACGATGGGCTAACAGCCTTATTGAATCTCCATTTACTGGTGGAATGCCATTGCCTTCATGTTTTACGACTCTTGGCTCTGTCCACCCTGTAAGGGATAAAGACGTGATACTATATCTGTACATGGATTTAAATTACGACCTACGTTAAACCTAAAGTCTAAACATGTGATAGATTTTCTATAAAATGTTCAATAAAAATTTTGCTGGAATTGAGTTAGCTGCGCTTGCTTATTAAGTCGTATTTAAACAAAAATATAAATTATTGTGGTCAAAAGAAAAATATTATATTGTGGCGCTCTTCTATATTGTGGGTAACTGTTTTTATGTATGCAGCTGTAAAAATGATACGGAGGGATTACACGCCGTCAAGTTGCGCAGGCGCCGGTCTCATTCGTTGTCGCCTTGAAATGTCAAGGGGGTTTGTACGATTTGTTTGAAGTGTCTAGATTTAGCGTAAAGTATTTTCTTGCCATAAATTGGCTTTTACTTATGTTAAACAACCTTTCAGTACCTAAATCGGTGTCAAAAAGTTAATTATTAAAGTTATTTTATCGTGATTAATTGACTCAATAAATATGAAGACAATACGCCTACGACATAAGTCTTGTCGTAGTATTGTAGTTGTTGACCCATTATTATTTTTTTTAATTGGTAGAGTTGATCGAATATAAAATTTTGCAACCATCGCTTAATATACTTAGTTTATCCCTTCAAATATTTATTTTGTCCCAAATCACGTGTGAAACATATTGAAACAGAGTTATCTGGCCTGGATTTAGTAACTACTTTAATAGTTCCACGAATTTCTCTTGATTGATACGCAACATGTAGTGTCTACGACCATTGTAATCGCATTGCAAAATCTCACTTTGATGCAAAAATCTCCCCTGTTCCCTAGATATCTTTCTTCCATACAAATATTACTGATAGTCATCATCATACCAATTTTTCTCCTTGGTCTGTGTTTAGCATTAAAAACCAAAGAGACTCAACTAACATAGCTAATTACTACATTCAAATAATTATTTCCAAAACCGGACATCAACTGGGACAGAAACATTGGTACAAGCAATAAGATTTTTTGTGCTAGTTCAGTTGTGTCTAGGAAACAGGTCAACCGTCCAAAAACTGGTTTATAATTATGTAAATAACGATATATCAGGAGATGATATTGATCATGTCTTGTTAATAGAAGTATCTTTGATCTAAAATTGTTGATAAGTACCTATAATTCTGAAATGACATTTGTACCCAAAACACCTTAATACAAGTAATTATTTTACTTCTATTTTATTTAAAAATAAGTTAAAAATTTAAAGAACCCCCAACACAACAAAAACACGTCAAACTTACCTCTCTTTTTAATTGGAGGTTAAAAACAAATAATATTGAATAAAAATATGACAGTATAAAATTGCACAAAAATAGATTAGTTTTGTTTAAGGTCATTTTGTAACTTTTTTATCTGAATAAACGATTATGTTATGTTAAGATCCGGAAACTATTAATAATCCTATTTAACCGTACAAATATACATAAATATGGGATTTTCCTTATACGTATGTTCATTGACACGGGAACGAAATTGCTCCAAATGTATGAGTCAAAATCTCAATGTAAATGTAAAAGCTTATCTTACTCAACGTATTGCTCATAATACCTCTATTGTTTAAAACGAGTTTTTGCTCTGGAAATTTGATTCTAGGAACATGAATAAGAAACCAACAGAACTTTATGATTTTCATGATTTGTTTTTATACATTCTAGTTCTTAGCCGTGATGTCGTTAACTTATAATTTAGCTTTATGTAAGCTAATACGTAATTGTTTTTTTTTACAAAATGGCTCCTCTAATTTTAGACATACGTATAAATGGGCAAATCTCAAAAAATAATAAATTTATCATTTTCGGATCAGCGGCGAAGCTGCGAAAGCATTTCAGACAGAAAAAAGACTTTCGAATATACAATATTATATATAAATTTATATGTCATGCTGTTGTTTTTTTTTTAATATATAACTGCAGAGACTAATATCATTCCAAAGCTAAAAAAAATATCAGAGTTCATTTTTCAATCCCAACTATTTTCTCTGTTGCCAATCTTTGCGGAGATGAGATCACAGGCTGCCGGAGTCACGTCGCCAGCACAATTGTCACGTCTACCCACGTTATGAGTAAATGGGTCACTCGATTTACCTCCTTTAGAGGATTCAATGAAGTGTTCACAGTATTAGATGATCCTCTAAATATAGCGCTTCTAGTAGGATGACTTTATGTAATGAGGTGTTGTGTTAAATAATAGACACAAAAAGATATTTATTTTGAAATGAAAGACTTTTTGTGTCTAATAATAAATATTAGACACAAAAAGTCTTTCATTTAATGCTTTTTAAAATGTATTAGTCTAATTAACTGTAACTTTTAGTACATTGTAAATTGAAATAATAATGTGTCGTTGATACAAACACAAATCAATTTCTGATGTCGGTAAATAGTAGATTTTATAAGGGGAAAATATGAGGTGACTTAATAGGGCTAACATAAAATATATTATTAATTTTTATGATTTTTGTCTGCCTGTCTTTCCGTCTATCTGTATGTTGTGTTTCACGCAAAAATGTCTGTAGAGAATTTAATACGATTTCCACCGTTGTATTGTAAAAGATTTAACTTAATATTGTTCAAAGGTTTTATCTCGATACGCCGCTTTGAACTGGAGATTAAGTTTCGCGCGGGCGAAGTCATGGACATTAACTAAGTATCCCTGATACAAGACTCAAACTTAGTTCGGGGCAAACTTAATTTGCGCAAATTTCCTTTTAATATTTATTCAATATTTTGGCTTTCTCTTTTACAAACTGAAGGCATTCCGTTTCATTTCGAAAAATTTCATAATGAGCACAATTTTAACGCAAATTTATGAGTCTAAAAGCATCTGGTCCCGGTACACTCTCCGAAATTATGCAAACAAAAAGTTGGCGAAACGTTTTCACACATTGTCTATTTTTGCAGAGAGCTATGTGAAAGCTGAGCACTAATTGTTTAAAAAATTACCAAATTCTTGTAAATTTCATGTGTTTAAGTAACTAGTGAAGAAATAGTTAATAAATGAAATATAACCTACAGAAAATTTAATAAAATTTATATCTTTTTTTGTCTAAGGATATTGTATTTCAAAATAATTTCGTTTTCAAATACGTGCCAATAAACAAAGTTAAAATAATTAATAACTATTATTTTCATACCAAAGATAAATCTGGTTAGAAGATTCGACTTTCTCCGATGACAAATCCAAAAATCAGAATTGATTCCCTTTTTTTTAATTTTTGCTATCTTTTAAGATAAAATATTTTTTTAAAAGCTACTATCCTCTAGCTTAATGTATCAGCAATTAGAATTTGTAATATACATTGCTCCATACAGAGTATATTCAATATTCAGTCTTTTTAATTTGTTTCATAAACAATCTCTGGCTACAACAAGGCATGTGTCCCTCGTCATCGCTTCATAATAAATCTAAACACATGTTTAGTATTAACGAATTCGCGCGGCGACTGACCCTGAACTTGCCTTAAGACCACAGAGTTATATTTATAAAGTAGACCACTCTTGTAACATCGTCTATATGCGAGACTTAAATCAAGTAGACCGTCTTCTGCATTGAAACCGAGCCAATCCTTATAGTTTTGACATTTGTGTTGTATTTGTAATGTATCCTAATATTTTTTAATATTGCATGAGCGAAATTGAGTTGTGAACACTGTGCACTCGTTCCGAGTTGTTTTTACAGTTCTACTAACATATATATACAGACGGCAGTATTATAGATATCTATAATACTGCCGTCTGCCACTAAGAAAAACTAATTAAGAGATGCAAGTAGAGCAAGAGAGTGCAAGTATGTCATACTTCATTTTACACACGAATTATGTACTTTTGCATGGTCTACTTGACATTAATCAATGCTTTAGGAGGTCGACTTTTGATGAACAGCATTACACTCTTTGATATATTGAATCTTCTTTGTATGGAGCATAAAGTAACGGTTATTGTTGATTTATTAATTACAACAATTTATTTGTGTTATAACATTGTTAAGATACAAACACATTTCGTCTTATTTTTGGAAATTCTGAAATTATCTCTTCTCGTTAATTTGTAAGCTTCTTCTCAGTATGAAGTTAGCAATAAGTACCTATTAAGATGGGATGATTAAAAAAAAAAGGATATTGAAATGAAACAAATTTATCGCGGTTTAATCACTACTCACAAGGAATTTTATACTGTTTTAAGTTCTCTATGTGTAACTATTTATTGAGCTCCGACGTTTCGGATTTGTTTCATTTCAATGTCTAATATTCGCGTAATTTAAGAAAAAAACAAAAGAATAAGTTACGAAATGTATTATGGGATACTTACTCATCGATGCTATATTTTGTAACAAACACATTATACAGATATCAAACCAGAAAAAGATAATTTTCTATCATGACTTGACCGAGGATCGACACCTCTTGATACAATTTTTTTTAATTATGACTAATCAGAAACCGAACTTTTTTTAAAAGTCTTAACTCTGGCAAAGCTTACTAATTGCTGAAAAATGTTTATAGCAATATAAACAGAAGTTAACTAGAGGCAATATCAGCAATTTATTGGGAATTCTTGATGATTTTAACAGAGCTTCTTGTTCGGAAGGAATTTACGTGATTACCTGTTTAGATTAGCGACTGCATAAATCATCCTTATTGCTTCGAATATATTGCATGTGAACTTTGTTTACTTAATGCCCAAGTTCAAATATGCGCAGATAATGTTACACCATAGTTTAATCAAAAGTGGATTGCGTTCAGGCCTATAAAATTTATGTATAAACAATTTAAGTTTAAATATTAATTGCTAACCATAAAAAAATTGTAAGAAATTATTTTATTATATTATAAGACGGTTATATTTTAGGGGTCCGTAGTCAACAAGAAACTGTTATTGGTAATTTCGTATTTTTTAAATATTTCCCATAGTGTGTTGTAATTATTTTAGATTATACGCCTTACAAAAATATTGGGGGTATAGGGAAATCGTTTTAGATTTAGTGAAATGTTGCTGTTTTTAGGAATTTAAACGTCACGGAAAAATTATTACACATAACATCACACTATTTGTTGGTTTTATTCACGAGTAACAGACTTCTAACTGCATTCGGCTTGATCATTTCCAATATTCTTTGGTCAGCGAATCCCACTCGCACTTGATGTAACTACGGAACCCTACACTGCATGGCCTGATATGCACTTGGCAGGATTTTATTTAAAAGATAAAACGATTTACGAGCCCAATATATTATGTAAACCTTTTTTAATACTTAGTATGCACACTGCATTCTATTTATTAAATACAAATTGAAAAGAAAAAATAATAATTTCTTTTTTTTGGATAGTAAAGCTCTGTATTTTATTTTAATTACATAGCAATCGAAATGAATGACTGTGTGATAATTAGTTACTTCGGCCAAAACGCAGGTGAAACTATAGCATTTTTCAACCCATTGTTTCCACTTCCGGTTTGCGGCATGAATTTATTATCGAGTGTATTGAATAGACTTTTATAGGTTCAGTATGAAATTAAATGTAATAATAATTAATCAATTTTATTAGAAGTGAAAATTTTAGTTTCAATTAAATGCGTGTAACTATTGAATATGTATGTATATATTATATATAATAGACTGCCTCCATGGTCCAATGGTCAAGGCGTGTACATTGTGATTGTGAGGCCATTGAGGATGAGGATCATGAGGATTCGAATCTCACTGGGAGGTAACTTGTAAAAAAAATAATTTTAGTCTGGTTAGAAAATGCTGTGGAATCCAGATGCAATCTAGCGTTTGTATGACTTATCAATTGAATCATTAAGTTGCCAATTGTATGTCTAAAATAAACCTATCTTAGTTTTTGCTTACGGTATATAGTGCTATGAGTAAAAACCAGTAAACCCACCTAATCTTCTAGTTTAGGTAGTGGTTCCCGGACACTGACAGATTCCAGTTATTTTTCCCAGTACCCTTTGACTCGTCACTGTTGAGGATGCAAAACTGTGAGTACACTCGAATGAGACATGTGCGATAAAATATATCTATTTCAATTACTGTTTTGTCAAAGTTATCATCCATGTGCACCGTACTAATATTGATAGAAAACTTAGAACTAAACATTAATGCTATAAGTCTCCTGTTTGCTCGTCTAGTGCAAATTAATAATGTTGTTTGACGCGGGTAGCAATTGAGTTTAATTAAATTTCTATAAAATAACTCAGTAAGTTTCATCGCTTATATCACCATCTCCTGCATGGAAAACTTTAGCGTCCAAGGAATGTATGATTTAAGTAACGATTATTATGAAATTGATTTCCTTTACTCACACCGTTGGAAATATTTATTTCGCTACACTTAAAACCTAATTTACGATCGCACTTAGGCCCCGCACTTGAGAAATGCATCAAATTTCTCACGGGCCACAATCCAAAATACATTGTTGAGTGTTGAAAACAGCTCGATCATTCGTGGATTTGTTACGGCCGTTTCGTTCCCTTATTTTAAAGTTGGTTACAAAAACAGCTTAAAATAAAGTGAGTTATTACTTTATTGAAATTTAACTACAATACGTTTTATTTAAAAAACGAACTACGTTTGCAATTATGTGTAATTGTATAAATATACCATCATATCTTTATCACCGTAACTTCATGAAATTATTGCACTAAGTAAATATAGAAACTTACCACATTTATGCGAGTTAATTGCTACAAGTAATATAATATATAACTAGCTTTTGAGCGTGGCTAAGCTCGCTTTCCCGATCTTAAAGATCACCTTATTCCTAAGAGGAAAGGAAAACCTCATGCAAAATTTTAGACCCCTGTAATTTTTGTTTCTAAGATTTCGCGATGAGTTAATGAAGTGACATTTCACTTTTATATTATATAGATCGTATATTAATATTATTTTATTGATTGTGTCTTCTTATGTGCTTGATTGATTAATGTAGACACTTGTCTTGTCTCTAAATTTAGTTACCCCGTGTAGACCTTAACTCTTTGGTATTAGTTCCGAATTTGCAATGAATTTGTACTTATAGCTTGATGTTTTGATCACTCAGCAATCAAAATTACTATACCGTGAGTCCAAAACTTCTCTGAGAAATTCGACTTTAATTTTTTTTTTAAATAACCAAGCTGGCAATCAAGCATGCAGCCCACCTGAAGGGAAATGATTACCGTAGCCTATGGACGCCTACAAGATCAGAGTTGTAACATGCGCGTAGAATGAACCCTGAATGAATTTTTGAAGATGTTGTAGTCGCTAGAATATATAATACATAGGATTACGTATATAGAATAGATATGAAATTAGTAATTGCATTTTATGCATATGCGACTTGCAGGGAAAGCGTTAATGGTCTCATAATGTAATCTCGCGCGCTGGATATACGAAAGCAACCCAGCAAGGTTACTGCATATTTCATAATCGTTTGCACAAAAGGTCAGCCTTTAAAAGTTAAAGTATGATGTAGTTATCGATCAGTATAATTTTAATTTTTACTCTTTATTCTTATTGTAATCTTTAGAAATTCCTTTGAGAGTTGATACTTAATTGGGTCGCAAAAATACTCTTTCGTAAATAAAAACGTAATTTGACTATGCCTCATACAATCGGGTATATGGGTATATTTTAATGATTTGTTATTCAATCTTTATGCATTTCGCTGAATTACTCGGATGGAATGAAATGCAGTTTATAAGATTGGATAGATATAAATAATTTAACTCCACCTGTTTTTCCGTATTTAATAATATTACTGACTTTTAAATAGTTATTTCATAAAAGGTGACAAAATATTTATTATTACGAGAACTATGTCGCGATTTTATCTACCTTGCGACATAAGAATGTGTTATCTCGATAAAATCAGTGTAATTATTCTGTCATTAAGTTCACAACCTTATATGTTGTTTATATTTTTAATTCAACTATCTAGAAAGTCACAATCAATTTTATAATGAAATACTTATTTTGCATTATAATAAATTGTAACTTGAGAAACTACTTTGATATAATATATAATAGTCCCTTATTCTTAATATAATATAAGATTATGTTACAGCTCGTCACTTTAATATGAACGAATTATTTGCTATGTAAGTAAAAAGTTAGCTCGTATTCATATATTGACATTTTGTCTAATGACTACTAATGAAATAAAAACTTAAACCGAAAATAATTGAACACATTTTATTCTAAAGAATTATTTTTATAAATATCATTCCAGTACTATATAATTTCGTTTTTAGACAGTTTCAATTTTCAACCTATAGATTGCTGACATATAAGTTTAATGTTTGTATTATATAAATCGCCTTACTTTCAAAATAAATATGCACAAGGTAAATTTTTGTATATGGTCATTACTCATTTTTTCTCAGGTGGACATAAAAATCTCATCGTTTACATTCTATGGACCACATAAATTGCTCGCATGCGACATATTGTTGTGAGTGCCATGTTGTATGTGTGACCATACGATCGCGTGACAACACTTCGTGACACCCTAAAATTGTTATCACTAGTAGCCGGTAGGGGCAGCTTATCATGATTTATTATTGTCTTCAAATGGGAAAGTGTTTTAGCTACTCGACACTTTAATAGGCCGTGTAATAGTGGCATTCACAAATGATTCGGGATAAGCGACGTCTTTCACTTTATAGTCTGCTTGTAGTTTTTAAAGTTATTTATCGGTTGGGCTACTTTTTTCCTTTTTTGTTTGCCCACTACAATTAATGGCTGGCTTAAAAGTGACAGTAAAAGTACAGTCTACTACTAATTATAAATTTCTAGTATTTACAATTTTACGAAATTTAAGTATTATTCCTATTCATTACTAGCTAATGCACGCGACTTTGTCCGCGTAGTTTACTTAGTACTACTACATTAAATTCTATCCCTCGGAAACCGTACATTTTTCCGGAGTAAAAAGTAGCCTATCTTTTATTCTAGGTCATTATCCATCGCTATGCTAAATTTCATCCAGATCCGTTCGGTAGCTTTGGTGTGATGCACGTACAAACATACAGACAGACAGAAAGACACACAGACAAAAATTCTAAAAACGATCGTTTTGGCTTCTATAGGCCCTATAAAGAGCCCCTATATAATTCTTAAATAGCTCCCATGACATAGCTCAGTTACAATTTTATTATATGTATAGATTAAAATTATTTTAATATAGAAGTTACATATTTATATGATACGTACAGAATATTACACTTCTGTGATTACACTCCTGATTACAAAGGAAAAAATATTTTTTCTGTAAAACAAAAACGTGTCAATGAGTTATCTCGTATGGCGTAAAACATAGCTCCTCGCACTTGCTTTAAACACATAACAATTACTCACCTTACAACACATTCAGTGAATTCTTTGGATCCCATTATCGTAAATGTTGAACGATCAGTTGCCCGTATCATACACACATGTGCTCGAAAAGGTAAACGAAAGAAAAATTGCCTACATGATCAGTTCGTCCAATAAATATACTTAAATACGAACGGTATTGTTATACTTACCTACTTCCATGCTGGTCTGGAAGCGAAAGAAAAACATAGAAGTGCCAGCTGCTACTCTTCCCGCGCACGTTGTAAAGTCAATCAAAGGAAACAGGGACGAAACAGGAATTCTCAAAGGCGATAAGCTAGCAACCTGTCACTTTTTTATGTAAGAGGGAGGCAAACGAGCAACCACTACGGTGATTACTGAACATCATATGACCCGCATGTGATGTTAAGTGATCACCGCTGCCCATAGACAACACTATTTCTGAATGTCCATTCCACCGATAAGCCCATCATTTTGCTAAGTGTGGTCTTCGAGTCCCGCGACTATTGGATCTGTCTTCCCCGTAAGGGATAAAGACGTGATACTGTAGATATTGTAAAACTTATAATAGTGCTAAAAAGTCATTAGTTTAACAGTGATTACTTACGGGACTTTACAATAAAATTTAAAATACACGTTTATGCTTACACATCTGTAGATATTAGAAGCTCAATAATGTTATTACAAATTAAACCGACCTCTTTTGCTTTATAAGTAATAATAAATCAATATATAAGGACAAATCACACAAATTGAGTTAGCCTCAAACTAAGTTCGAGACTTGTATTATGGGAAACTAACTCAACGGTACTATATTTTATAATAAATACATATATAGATAAACATCCAAGACCCAGGTTTTAAGTATTGGCTGCTGGAGAAGTTTAGGCAAACGACAGCCTCAAATTAAAATAAAATCTTTATTACAAAATTAGACCTTAAAAGGCACTTCTTACTTATCACGTCAGTATTTAACAAAACATCTTATATCTTAATCAAGTTACAGACTACCAGCATTTCGGAACGACCACTGTTGAGAAGAAACGCCAAAAGAAACTCAAAGCAAGCTCAAGCAGTTTTTGTCGCTAAACTAAGTCTTATCCCCTAATCTTTTTTAAGAATTTACACAAACAGTTATGTAAATTGTATTTCAATTGTAAAATTAATACTTAAAAAGCACTGAATTTGTAAATGCATTTATAGAAAACATCTACAATACCACGAAGTCTTGAGTTAACTATCGTGAGGTGTAAGTTTGTGAGGATAAGCCGCTTTGTCACGATCCGACACGATTGTAACGGTACATGACTTTCAGCGCTCATTAGCCTCCATTAGCATAAATTAAAGTTTGTGGTATTGTTCATGCACAGATAGTATTTGCAGATAATGAAATTAATGGTTGTTTATCTGCCAAATACGTAGGCAACCACAAAATCAGTCTTCATTCAGAGCTATCTCATCTCATACTAAAATAAAGTGATCAAATGGTAATTTTATTTTATCACTTTCAATCCTTTCTTGCCAAATAATAAATTTGTAAATTCGCTTCTTTATGTTATTTAAATCTAGTATAGATTATACATATAATGTGTTTAAATACATATTCATGTTTTCGTTTATTTAACTGTAAAACCTTATTTTTTGCACAAATTTCATTGCACCGCTGTCTATTCCTCTCTTAGAATAACATTTTTTTTAATATATAGGTAGGGATAATGCACATAGATTGAGGTAGCCTCAAAATAAGTTCCAGATTTGTGTTATGGGATACTAATTAAGCGATACTATATTTTTTAATAAATACACATATTGATCAACATCCATGACGGGCCAATCAGAAAAGGTCATTTTCCATCTCCATGACCTGACCTGGGTCGATTCCAGAACTCAGCACCTCCTGAATAGCGATGAGATACATTAACCGCTACACCACGGAGATGGTCAAATAATGTTTGTGCCCTTTATAAAATATTAATGAAAATTCTATATTACGATTTTAGAGAAATCAAAAAATATATTTGCTATCCTTTTCGCATGAAAAGCAAGGATAACCATTTTTTTTTATCGAACTCCGTCGTCGTTGTAAATCAGTATCAAAGCTATTCTTATACTAATATTACAAGGTAAAGTTTCTCTTTTTTTTCATAGAGTACCCCCTTCCTTGGGAAATGTTAAACTGATTTAGATGACCATTTTGTATGTTGGTAGTTTAGAATTGTAGGAACAAAGGACATTTTGTAGGTATCTGGCAATTGCATGATATAATTTACCGATTTTAATGCTAGCAAAGCTGCTAACGCAAGGCTAGTATGATCTTATCATAATGTAATGATCTAGTTATATTTGAACCGAATCTAGCACTTAATGAAAAATGTAAAGGGTAATTTTAATACATAAAATATGGAACATGTATCGGTTTATGGAGTGAATTAAAAGTACGGCTGATATTCTTAATACCTACTTAATAAAATATGAAAAAAAAACCAGCGATGCCGTTTCTAAGATTAATATCGCCCGTGCCTTCACCTCGTCACAGTGGATTTATATAATTATGTTCTTTTTCTTACCTTCGGTTTTCTATAAACGAATTTTAAATCTGATATATTTATAAAACCGGAATCAGTATCAAGTTTTGTTTTAATTTTATTGTTACAATATTTAAAACTAGTGCTAATATTGGTTATTATTTTTTATTTTGAATTATACTCAATATATGTTATGTTTTTAATAATTTAAAAAAATAACGATTCTATACAAGTATATAAAATTTCTAAGTATAAAGATTCTATAAAAGTATAAGTTGCTGCCATACTTGTGTACTGATTTTTATATAAATATATACATAATGTAATCACATCTCCTGTCCCAATTTGGTCTAAATATTTGGTTTGAAGCTGGAGAAAAATAATTGTAAAAAAATATTCGTTGTTATTTTTGTGCATTGAACATTTGAAACAAAAATAATCCTTTTCGTCCTAATGACGAAGAAACTCAACGTTAGTAGGGTAAGTCCTCAAGGCAGCGTCAGGGTATGGCCGGGTGACCCACAGATCAGGAGACGCCCCTTTTAAGGTCCGGCGCCGGCTGGTGAGGCAACAGTGACATTGAAACTCTGGAAACTTGCTTGTTATTTAATAACCTACTATTTGGACCAAGCTATATTCGGAGATGATCACTATCCTGCTATTTGAAAGGAATTACTGGGTATTGTGGGCATGAAATAGTATGTATCATGTGACATTTATTGTGTACTAGCTTATGCACGCGACGTCATTCGCGCGTAACTGTTATTGTCAATATCTCGGAATCTAAGCGGAGTATTAAAATTAAACCAACGGTATAGTTTATATTAGACCTTATACTATACAATAGTAAAAACCACATTAAATGTGGAGGAAGCGAAGGGAGTATGGCAGGACCGTAGTAATTGGAAAATTTTCTCTGCCTACCCCTATGGGTAAAAGGCGTGTATGTATGTATCTCCTATGAATATTGCTAACCCATTGCCTACGAAAAAATTACCCTATTTTAAGTCCTTTCTTTTGACTGACTTTTACAATCTACGTGAGAAGAGAAGCAGCTGGTACTTTAGATGCTTTAAATATAAAACACTATATAAATATGCCCAGCGATTATCAAGAAATCTTGAGACAGTAATCTATCTTTTATATTTTATTCGATTATTATTATTATAAAAGTAAATACGTATTCGAAATAGAACTGTTACTATTAAATATCCATCAAAATTATAAAATATTCTATTGCCACCAGACAGGCCTAACAGAAAAATATTTACACGTACTTGTGTCTCAAGGCCTGTGATTGGTAATCCCAACTTGTAGGATCAGGTCAGAGCTGCATATCGATTAATAAGAATATTATATTTCGGTTAACTATAATTTAATATTCTGGATTATGTACTTATTAATTTTAGATAAAAAAAATCAGAAAATATTTTTTGCAGTATCTTATTACCTACATGTGTAAATTTGTTATGATTTCTACGAGATACCAAGGTATACCTAAACAAATATGAGCGAAAGGTTACTTCTGATTCATTCACTTACCACGAAATCACAGAAACTAGGTACAAAGAGTTTCAAATTTTGCACGGAGATTTCTATTAGGACGTAGGTATATCATTAAGACGGGACTTTGCACTATACTTACGGGATCTGGAAATATTGGAATCGAGGACAGACGCGAGTAAAGGCAAGGATTTTAATTTTAATAAACTCAAGTTCCAAAAGGTTTTTCGGATCCATTTTATGCAAAGCATCATGTGAACTGATTAGGTTGCCAGTGTGAACATGTTCATTGTTTATATTCCAAATGCGTTTTATTGACTCTTTGTAGATCCTTTGCTTTTCACTATGATATAATTTTCGTTATTTATTTATATTGGTAGACTTAGTTGTCTTAAAAAAATATCTACAGAAATATTTTTTATTTGTTGCAGTTGGAAAACGTTCAGTGTTGTCTGGACTTTCTGCATGCGCAAAAAGTCCAGGGGCTGGAGCAAGTGACTGCTGTGGACATCAGAGACGCGAAGCTAAAAGCAGTGCTGGCATTATTTTTTGCACTAAGCCGGCATAAACAAGCATCAAAACAACGCACAACGCCATCCAGCGGCAATGCAACGAACGCGGCTAAAGTCTCAAGCGAAGACGTGTCATTAAGTTCCGTGCAACGTATCACAGGTGGCAGCAGCTGTGATGAAATTTTAACCGCCGCCAGTAATAACGTCGAAATGACGACGTTAACAGCAAATAGGTAAGTTTTTTTATTTTTAAATATTTTGTATAGGTAATATATATTATTTCTGGCTAATGGTTTAATTGACATCCAAATTAGTTTTATTTTACTAGCGACATCTAGCGGTAAGTAGCAAAAGGTTAGTCAACACTTAAAAATTACTTTAGTTTATAACAGATGTCGCTATGAGGAATCAAAAAATATTTTTAATCTCAATACAAAACATTAATTGAAACAATATTTTTAATCATACTGAGCCATCATAGAGATAAGTATAGTCTTAATTCTATTATAATTTATGGAAGTTACATTTTGATAATTTCATAGTTAAAATAAATTTTCCAGAGTTATATTACCCAGTTTATAATTCAAGCGATCCATAATTCGGCTCCAATACTCTGCTCCACTCCATAAATTAAATTGAACCAGTTGGCTCCACAAAAAAGTTGATAGTACAGTGGTCAACAGATTACAGTCGACATTATAGGCACAAAAGTTTTCATCATATCCTATTCGAAATACTAGACAATTTATTGTTAGCAAAATTAAATCACCTCCCATTTATAAACTGAGGTTAGTCTGTCTAAAATAATAACATCAGATGAATAAATTGGGAGGGAACCGTGTTTCTTGCCACGATTTCTCAGCGAAGCGTAACGAGTTGCGCATTCGCCGCCTTGAGCACAAAACGACTAAGCTAAGTAGGGTTGAAAATTATGTTAATATGATTAAAGGAATATTGAAAACCTCGATACATAAATTATATAGCTTTTAGCCGCTGTTAAGCTCGTGTCCCTCAATTCCTATTAAATATGGAGTCGACTTGTAGAAGGAATATTAAAAGAAGAATTCCCAAGATTGATTGGGAGTATTAAAAATCAGAATTTTTAAAAGTACATGTAATGCAAACCAATAAATGTTTTGACACAAAGACAGCCCTACTATTCTGTAGCTAACCATATTTATAAATAAACCCTTTCCAAGTTTATTTCTCTTTTAGATCAATAACGCTACAAGGCATTTTCATTATGAAGTTCATTTACTTATTACACAAAAGATAAAACCTGGTTTCACAATATTATATTGGGCAGAACTAGCATTATTTTAATTCCATTTATTTAAAAAAAAAATTTAAATATGTAGGGACAATTCACACAGATTGAGTTAGCCCCAAAGTAAGTTCGAGACTTAATTATGGGACACTAACTCAACGATACTATATTTTATAATAAATTTTGACAATCAAATTATTATGATACTACATTGTATGTTTGTCCAATTATTAAAGTTTAATGACAATGACATGTTAATATCTTGTAAATTGACGTCTGAAGAAAATGCTGCAATGGAGTTTGGTCCGACACTTCTTCTCCATTTGCGCTTTGGAAATGGTGGTAAAATTATTGACGTCAATCATTGTGAAAACTTGAAACAAGATTTGAAGAAATTCAAAATTACTGGATTCTGGTCTATTTGAATAAAAATATTTCGACTTTGAAAAAGTATATTATTATATATATTATGGTTAAATATCTTCAAATCATATAAGGCTCTTCACCAGAATACCTTCTTTGAATTGAGAAAGAAAATTTTAATTGTCACAATTTATCGCAAGACAAGATATTTTTTTATCTTTGTAGTAGTATGAGCCTGCTGCATGCTTTTTTAGCCTGCAGCATGAATAGGCCGGCTCGCCGGGGCAGTACCACACTCCCACAAAAGACCGACGTCTGAATGGCGGCTATCAGCCGTCATGCTCCGTCCGGTGATCGGGAGAGCCGGAGGCCCAACTTCTTTTTTGGCTTTTTAAAGCTTCGACAACGCTTCTGTGACCCCGCGGGTGTTGCAGTTGTCTATGGGCGGCGGTGATCACTTAACATCACGTGACCCGCCTGCTCATTTTCCTCCCTTTTACATAAAAAATATAAATATTAGCAGTATTCTGTAATAAAAGGTTTAATTATAATTTTCTTACACAATCTTAGTTGATGCGAATGATTCATAGATAGCCGCTTGGATATGATGTTATAATAATATTTCTCTAACACCTCTATTTCGGGAAGATTTCCTAGAAAGTTAATTTTGAGTCTTGGAGACTTCTTAATAGCGTACATAAAAACGGAAGATCGGAAATGCCTCCCGTGGTGGCCGCGACGGCAATAACTCTCAAAGACTTGGCTGCGCAGTGACATGTCTATTTCTGAAGTTAGCGCCCTCTATTGGCTAGTTGCCGAGATATCCATAATTACTGGTTTACTCATATTCTATGTTTGTAAACAAAGACCGAAGTTGTTTCGATTGAAGAAGATTTCCAAATTAAAGATTCATGGTACCTATTTCCTTGAATTGTATAATCAAGTATTAATATAGGCAAATAAATAATAATATTCACTTCAAAACCAGCGTGTAACCAAAACCACATTACAATTACATTTTACTACTTGTTTCCTGTCTATTTTACTTACTAACACACGCTCGTAAAGAAAACTTTTCTTGTTACATATTTCATTTAATTTCTTTTAGTAGTTTTTTTTTAAATATTCTCTTTGAAAATTTCTGCCTTCTACTATATTGCTTAGGACTTATTTTCTTTAATGCATTTTTACACTTAACTTCATGACTTTAGTCAACGTTAATAAAGGAGAATGGCAGGATGTCACGTGGAAAGTCCCAAACTCGACTCACGACAAAAGGGCTAACAAACCATTGTTTGCCATGTGATGTCGCGCCGCTCTGGTGCGCCCCCGTTTTGGTATATTCCTTATGGAACTATTTTATAAATAATGTTTGATGAAACAATAAATAAAATAATAATAATATAGCCATAAAAATTCACTTATAAAGTGACCAACAAAATTACTTATAATAGCTTGGTTTTTTATATATGTTATTCTTTCTATGTTTCTTATGTTATTCTATATATGTTTATATTCTTTTCAAATACTTCTCAGATCTACTTCTGAAGTTGTTGAACTTCAGAAGTAGATCTGAGAAGTTTTGTAAAATGCTAAAATATTGGTTTGTGAAACTACTTTAATAACAATATCCTATTATTAAATAAAAATGTCTATTGGATTACGATGTATGATGAACAGTATGTAGAAGTAGAATACC
>JADGIL010011032.1:0-36964 GCA_020352625.1 Cactoblastis cactorum | reverse complement strand
GTAGGCCAAATATTGTCATTTTGAATCGTCATCATACTATATATTTGTTGATTGCAAAGCTACGAACTACCAGCGTTTTGGAACGACCACTACTGAGAAGAACACGCCGAAAGAAACTCAGCAGTATTGGTCCCTACAAGCCTAAAGGGCCGCAGAAAAATATTTAGAAATATAACAACAACAAAACAATTAAAAAAAGTAACAAAACAGTGAGAAAAATTAAAAAAAAAATAAAGAATTAAAATCAAGCTGGGAGTGTCCTGTTTTGTATAAATTAAGGTATTAATGAGAAAAAAGGATATTATTTCCAAGCGTCAAACGAAGCCGCAGAAAATAGTTAGTACTTTAACAAATAAATGCGTCGAGAAAACCCCACACCGACTAATAACACGCTGCACTCTTATCTTGTTAGAAATATTTCGTTCATGATTTAGTCATTATAGTATGTTAGTTTTGCTCATTCATATAATTTACAAGTAGTTGTTAAGTGACGTTTACTTATTTTGCTAAAGATGTATGGGTAATAGTTATAACATTTCCTGTTACGTACGCATTAACAAAAGGAAAAACGCTATGTGTTGCCATGTTTATCATCTAGAGAAGACCATTACTGGACTATTGGAAGTTCGCAAAAGGAATAGCAAAATAAATGGCTAAACGCGAGTTGGACTCATGCACGAAGAGAACTTTAAAAAACTGCAAAAGATCACGTTTGTTCGACAGATTCCAAATATTGCATGTAAATATCGAAATTATCCCTTAACTCATAATCTACTCGATTTTGTTCAAACTAATTTTTATTTGAAGTATTTCTTGAATTCTATATAATAGCCATTTTTTTACTGCACAGTTTAAGAGTAAAATACTTTATATTACTTTAGAAGGGAATATTTCGCAAAAAAGTGGCATAATTTAAAAAATGTTTTAGGAACCTCTACATAATTTACAAATACTTATCCTACAATAACCACCAAGGGTTTGTTCTCTAAAAAAATATTTTTCATGGCTCAGTTACATATTTGGAATGCTACCCTTAATCCGAGTAGTTTTATTTTTCAAAACTCATTCTTTCCAATTTTGTAGCGGTCACTGAAAACATCTACCTTCCAAAAACCTTATATTATGCTTAGTCTCCGAATAAAATGATGTGACATACGGACAGACGAATATGAAAAACTACGTTCCGTTTTTGCTATTTGGCTACAGAGCCTCAAAAAGATATTTTAAAATATGTAAATTTTGCTTCGCCAGGTGTGTATGCAAGGTAAATTCACCATGATGAACACCAGATGGGTATTTTTAAAAAATAAAATATTATTTTACCTTGAATAAAAATAAATGAAAATTAATCATTCAAAATTCTTATAAGTATTGTCAACTCACAGCTAATGTTGTATACGTATTACGCACATTTTTGGCCATTATGATATTTACTGTCACAATTTGTCACTGACAATAAACAAAAATTGTAAAATCGCAATTTCATAAACCTCACGATAGAATGTACTAATCTGTTATTGCTTTAGTTTCATGATTTAAAATAAGATGATTTTTATTGGTCTTTGGTGCATTTAGGTGTATTATTTACCGTGTCAGGTGTTTGAACCTTACAACGCAATACCATAATCCCGATGTTTAAGTTGCGATATTAAATAAATAGTTTTGTTTTTTTAAGATAGTTTAAATTTACTTATTGAAAAGTAAAAAATTGTCAAAAAAAATGTCAGATAAAAATCCAACACACTTGTTTTCAAAATGTAAATAAATTGTCTTGAAATTGCGTAGCATGTGTTGGTTGCCAGGCAACGCGTCATTGTCGCAAGATGGCGGGGGTGACGTCAGCTGAGGCTGGTGCTGGAGGAGGGGGCGAGGGGGGCAAGGTCTTACGGCCGAGCGACGACCGTGTCACTTCCCAATGAAAAAGACCCGAGACCCGAATTAAGGGCTGTCCTTGACGCATTCGGGCGGAAGGCAAAAGTACAAGGTTCACGACGACAGATCTTTGATAAGCAAAAATCATGAAATACATTATATAAATTCGACAGACCGAAGATCCAAAATGCCGTGACGATTTGCTTATGACATCATCAGACGCGAACTGTTTGTTTTCGAGCACCATCTAACTGTTTGACCCGTGTCAAGTTCAGTGAAAATGTAAGTGATTTATACTAGAATTTATAAAAATATGTACCTATTACGTAAATATTCATATATATCGGAGCAGGTTAACAACCAATCAATAAAATCAATTTCACACGCACGGAATTTATTCAACTAACACGTTAATCCTCTGTGGATTATCATTTAATTAGCTGGTGCCTTGAAGATAATACCATAAGCAAAACAGAGCCAAGTGTACGGTGACCGAGTGTCGCTCGTTAGCCGTGACAGCGATGACAATTGTGCATGACGTCATCTCACCAACACAACGACACCTCCTGTTGATAAAGAAACCGCAAGTGTGTATGTGGGTGGTAAGATAAGTCTAGCATTAAGTAATATATGTATGTTGTGATCCAATCCGGGGATCCCGTCCAGAATACAATCCCGAAAATTCGGGATTGTAGTGTAAAGGCAATCAGGCAGTTGTTTTTTTGTGGTAAATAAAAGTATGCAGTCCATCATGAGCATGCCTATAAAATATGTGCATAATAAGTTTGCTATTTGCTTTGACGTATTGTCAAAGTCAACTTCATGTCATGTAGGTAATCGCTCTTAGTTTTTATAATTGTGATGATTTTACAATAAATTGGTGTCTGTAGACGATATGTTGTAGATGATATTGTTGTATTTTTCTACGTTATCATGTTATTATACTAATTTTATTGTAGGCTCAAAATATTTAGATACTATAATACTAGCTTGAGTTACGACTTCCTATACTACTGTTAATATCTCGGCGGCGTGTCGAGATTAAACCTATGCCATATTTTATGTTAGATTTTCTATGTTACAAATAGTTTTTTTGCGTGATACGCTACAGACAGACAAAAATTCTGCAAATTATACATTTGCATTTTGTTTACCTCATATTGTTTTCCTTTTAATTATTATACACACTACTAATTAAGAAATATCTCCTGAAGTATTTAAGAATAGAATCAATAAAATAGTGTATAGCAATATGTAATAGATATGGAGAAAATAACAAAATTTTTCTTCTGAAAGGGTTTATCGATTTTAGTTGGTGACCCATGATATTCTGCTTAAATATTTCAAATCTTAGTAATGCCAACGCTTGTTATATGTGGACAACAAAAGGTGATAGTTACTTTTGTAGGCAATTTAATTGTCGCCAATGAGAAATTTCAAATATTGGAAAGCTTTGATCATATTTATGCCTTTTTCATGTCGCGAATGTTTTAAATTTAATTATTTCTTAGAATACAACATAATAATGACTAAACTTATAATTAAAATTAATATTTCCATAGCTTTCAAGTAATTGTAGAATAAATGAGACGCTTCGGCTTTCTATCCCCGTGAACAAAAACATTCCCTCATCAATTTTAATCCCGTAAGTTGCGGGATTCCGGGTGCGGAATTCTTAGAAATAGCGGGATATGAAAAGAAGCATGCACGCGACTGCAATCATTTGGTGACTGACTGTTTGTTTTTGTTTTCAATTATTAGGTATAAATTTGATTAATTTTATGCTAAGACTTGAATGCTTATGGAATTATTATGATTAATACCTACATTGTTTTATAAGAATATACATTTTAATATATATTACCATTTTTATTCGGAATCTCGCAAATCCTGAGATCCCGCGGGATAGACATTTCCTGGTCACATAAATACTGAGATTAAAAAATACTATCCGAATTGAGAACCACCTCCTTTTTGAAGTCGTTTAAAAATAGAGACTACGGGATTGGAAACCTAGTTGGCGCCAAAATTTTCACTGCAGCGGTATTTGAAAATAAAGTTATTTTTCAAGAAAATACCAAAATGTACATTCAGGTAGAATGTATGTACATGTATCTTTTATGTATCTAATGTAGTAGGTAATATATTGTACAAATTTTGACAGACGAATGTCACATGTCATAAACAATTAAACATGACAGAATCAACTGTATGCGGTGCAGCAACTCTGCAATCTGCGTGGATCACTGAACTTGAGAGATTTGCAATTATTTTTGTTGGCAAGACCATCAGTGTATTTTTTTTATTATGAGCTGGGCAAATATTGACATAGTATACATATATGTAGAGTTCTATGATTTTAATTTTACGTCGAATTTCATCGTTAATGAGAATTTAAATAGTTCTGTAATGATGGATATAATATTATACATGATTTATTCCTATCTGACTAAGAACAGGAAAATACTCTGGTATGGCCATAATGTACATAGGTAAATCCCGGTTCACAGCCATTCAGTAGCTATCTATGCATTTTATTATGAGGTGCAAAATTCTATAAAACTTAATTATATTTTTCAGTTTGGGTTATTCCTGCTTGTCATGTGATTTGTATTTTCTGGTGTTATATTTGGGTTGTTCCGTACTCATCTGGTAACGACTCATCCTACGACTGTTTTTCCTAATCCATTCTATATTCTATTTCTAACTGATACTCAGCTCATATTTGCCTAGGTTGAGTTGGGAATAGATATTGGATGGAGCAGAAAAAAAAGTAGTGAGGATGGAAACCCTTTACCTTTACCTAATCACAAAACGTATGTTAGTACAATCAAGATTGATTAAATTAATCAGAAAGGTATCTTGGGCTATTTTGGTTGAATATTATAAATATTGGACTCCGTGGCGTAATGGTTAACGAGGCCGCTACGCGGAGGTCCCAGAGCCGATACCCGGTCAGGTTATGATAGAAAAACATGTTTCTAATCGGCCTGCGTCTTGTAAGTTTTAAAGTATCGTCAAGTTAGTAAGTATCTCATAACACAAGTCTTGAATTTACTTTGGGGCTTACTGAATGTGATTTGTTTTAAAAAGGAAAAATATAATCACATCTAGCAAGGTTCAGAACATCTGATATGACTGATCTAAATTACAAAAACCTACATATCATATATTATACCCAATAATTTTGATAATTAAGATTTTAATGCCCATAAACTTGTGGCGACATCTGCCTACGCCACAAGATAAAGGATTTATTTTCAATGATCCTAAACCGCGCAAGCAGAGTGTTTCCTGAGATTGGACGTATATATACAACCTCCGACATGACTCTGTAGGAGCCGCGGTTCCCCAGGCATGACATCCGGCCTGGCGGGAAGATCTTCCCTTTGTGGCGGTCGAGCATCATCACCCCGCTCCCGCTACAAACTAATAAAGTTGTGAAATTCAGTATATTACTGAAATACGTGATTCATGTATTAATAATCACATAACAAAATATTTGGAGGCGTAGTTTTCAACTATAACTGAAAATATTCACTCATGAAGTCATGACTCTTACGACCGTCAAATAAAGAGGTGATTGTTATTGTGAACCAAACAATGTTTGTTGGTGTAATGTCTGAGATAAGGAGTCGTCAGGCCAGGCCTTTGTCGAGACAGGATTACATTGTCAAGTTGTGACCCCCTGTGCCCCCATTCACATGCTAATAACCAAACAGAGATGGCGCCTACGATAATCTTGTCAATATCCTAGGCACCGTTAAAACTCTGTATGAAAAACGACTTCAGAAACAGATGTGAAATGTCTTTCCGATAGTGATGTCGTAACGGGCATTTTGTTTACTAGTCCCGAGTTGACCCGAAACGTGAATCTGTGTCAAGCAGTTTATTCAATCTGCTGTTTGAGACGCGACGTGAGGTTCCAAAGGAAAGTAGAGTCTATGACTTTCGTGTTTAAGTAGATATTGCTGCAGAAGTTACTTTGGCTATCCGTCTCCACCCTTGTGGGTGTGCAACGCACGTGGCCTTGAATTGATGTTAACGACACTACAGAAATGAGAAAAATATTGTAATAAAGTTACTCGCCTTTAAGTCTTATAATATCTGCTGTAGTCATTACATTGAATTATATATAAGACTTTGCACGCTTGACACATGTGCGACAAATGTTTGTGTGTTTGTAAAATAATTATCGTCAGTTGAATTCGTTCATTTGAACACTTGTACTGACGATTCCACCATTTACGTTAATTTAATGATGGTAAATAAATTCAATGTAATCTGACGACTGCAAAAACACATTTTGACGTAATTTTTAAAACATATGTAGGTTTTTACTTATCAGCATATACTTACGTGAAAACCATGAGTTTAATTATAGAGTAACAAAGTGAATAGTTTTAGTTATTTTATTAGTAATAGATTATAGTAAAATGAGAAAAGAATCAAATAAAAAAAAAAATGTGCGCATGTACGATTATCAAAAAACGTGTAAAATTAAATATGTTTGGGTAAAAAATAAAAATAAATTCTCCACTCTCCTTAATTTTTATTTTATAATAGATATGAATAATAAATAAATAGTAATAATTCAAACTTATTGTTACAAATGTCAGTGTGTTTGTTTGTCCGTCTTCACGTCAAAACGGAGCTACGGATTAGTTTGATTTTGTATGTGGAGATAGTTAAAAGGCTGGAGAGATATATAGGCTAAATTTTATCTCTTTCTATTCCCCCACCCCTCCAAATTTGACGGGACCAAAGCCGCTGGCAAAAGCAAGTAGATAAATAAATAAAAGTCCATAACCAGCAAAAGTAATTTCAATTTCGTCTCTAGGTAATCCAACCATCGAATTATCGTGCTAATAATCGAATTGTTTGCATCACTAATCCGTCGGCGTAATATCGACTTAGCGAGCTTCAAATTCGATAAATCTCTCATACGTGATATCTGCAGTAGGAAGCAAGATTAGCATCGTGTACCATGCTCCTGATAAACGTCACATCTTGCCAAAACATTCGATCAATATTCAGCCGAGCGACACTATGAGTGATAAGATTGTCAACACTATCTACATATGAACAGCGTTTGAAGTAAATACATTTATTAGATACTCGTCTCGCCATTTTACGAGTACTTATATATATGTAAGTACATTAGTGACAAGCAAAAATTAAATAGCGAAACGGAAGCTTTATAATTTCGTCATGCCCGTATGTCACAGTTCTTTTTATGAAAGAGGGAGGCAAACGAGTAGGCGGGTTACGTGATGCTAAGTGATCACCGCCGCCGATAGACATCTGCAACACCCAGCAGACACGTTGCCGGCTTTCGAGGGATTTGTACGCTATTTTCTTGAAGGTTGCGATGTTGTGTTGGTCCAGAAATACCGCTGCAGGTTCACAATGTAGTTGTACGCGGTAAAAAGTTTCTTTTAAAACGTACGGTAGTAGACCGCCACTTGTTCAGGCAGAATGGACGGAACTTTAGTCTGCTATCAATTCTTATATGCGATAAGGTAGCTCTTTTTATTAAGAGATTATATCTGAATCTCCATTCCACCAAAGATCCCACAATTCTGCTACACGTGGCCTTAGATTCTCACGACCTGGACTCTGTCTACTCCGTAAGGGATAATGACGTTATACTGTATCTGTAACACTCCAATTTACACCAATGTTGTCTTCATACAAATGTAGGCAACATTGCCTCCCACGTCATATTTAAATTCATGACTGGTAAAAAGAAAGGCGTGTCTGTACAGTGTACAGATGTACACAAAAGGGTTGGGTTTTTGTAGTGAAGTCACGTCGTGGACATACGACAGAATGTCGCATTGTCAACTGGCATGAATGAGCCTTTCCGGAGCTCCGTGGGGACCACAAATGTGTTTTCTGAAGGGACTTTTTTTTATTTGATCCATGCTGAAATGGTAAACATCCCTGTCCTATTACTCAGGAGGTTCCGGGTTCGATTTCCGGTGAAGTCAAGTTTTCGGGACTTGGATATTTGTTTGTATGTATTATAAAAAAATATATATGTAGTATAGTCGTATATAAAAATATGGTTTGCAGAATGTTTTTTGATATCAGTGCATTTATTTTTCATAAAATCATTATTTTGTTATGCATAAAAAATATGCAAACAAAATCCTTATATCTGTGATGCTAAAACAGTGTACACATGTACGTACAGTTGCATATTTCCTTACGAAATTGGTGTAATAACTCATGGAGACACTAGTCGTTTCTCCCGTTTCTTCCCCAGGTCATCTCAGCTTTTCGAGTCACTGTGTTTGTCTTTTTTTAACATTCAATCTATTTAATGCAGGGACGAATGAATGTCGTAAGGTCTGTGTATTTCTTAATTAGGATTTTATATTGTAATGTGCTGTAAAATTTAGTATGCTGAATATTGAAAACTTTGAGAACATTCCAGAACACGTTTACAGAAATATTCCCAAAGTGTCAAATATTCCCCAGAAACGGCACATCCCTAGTTTCATTGTACGAAATGTAAACAAATACTATTGGTTAAATTTTTTGAGATATGCCCGTTTGTATGTTAAGACCTTTTACTCATTGTCGGGTTCAAGTGTGAAGTTGAAATTATAATAAACTCGCCGATAAATAAATATATCAAATCACACAAATTGAGTTAGCCCCAAAAATAAGTTTGAGACTTGTATTATGTGATACTAACTCAATGATACTATATTTTATAATAAATATATTTATACATATATACATAGATAAACATCCAATACCCAGGCCAATCAGAATAAGGTAATTTTTAATCATGACCAGACTGGGTGTCGAATCGAACCCGGAACCTCCTAAATATCGGTCAAGTACGTTAACCATTACACCATGAATATCGTCAAAATAAATCATTTATTATTATTTGTAAGTGAACGAAACATAAAGTTAATATTGTTCAACCGCAAACGAATAATATTGCCTTATATTTACATATACATTTCATTATCAATATTGAATTTACATAGTAATAAATGAAGTGAATTTTACTACCACAATTAATATACAATGATACTTGAAAATGATTCCATTAATTAATACTAAATTATAAGGCGATAGTTTTGTTTGTTTGGTTAAACTTAATAATCTCCTGAGGTTATTAGGCATCGGAGTTATTGACTATCTGACAGTGAATTCACTGTCTGATAGTCTATTTATCGAGAAAAGCTATAATAGTGGATGCATCTAGATAGTAAAGGACTGTCTTACGTCACGGGCGTTAGATCCTGAGCGTAGCGGAAGACTCTATGTTGAATCATATAGAGTCCTGAGTGAAGCGAGGGTTTCAATCAGCCCAAGACTACGAGTCCTTTACTCCAGAGGTGAATACTCTACTTTTCACACCTTTTCCGAGGCAATAAAAAGAAAGTGCTACCTTTTGATTTTTCCGGTAGTAGACTATAAATAATCCCTAAAGCGTCTAATTTAATAAACTCCGGAGTTAAATCATTATCACTTGACGACATTTTTGTAACAATTCATGTAAAAATATTTGAAAGTTTTCAATTCCTAATTTATTTTTCTTCAGAATGGTGCCATTTTCTTTGTCTTTTATGTTCTGTTTATAGTGGCCAGTTCAAAAAAAAATTAGGTTTAAGAATAAGAACTCTTTACAATGGCTGTATGCTAAGAGTCTTCATACGAATTTCAACTTTTAAAGACTTGTTTTACATTGACATTTCGTGACATATAATTAGACTTTGCCGAGAATGAGGTGTGAAAACTTCTTTTTACCCCGTAATTCCCATTAGAACGTGAATAGAATATAATTTTCAGTCAACATTACCCCCTTGAGTTATTAGACTAATTTTATAAGTGAACAAAAATAAGATCAATTCCTTTTACATACATTCCTTTGACCTACATTTTATAAAATCACGCCTTTATACTTTACGGGGTAGACAGAGCCAAGCTCGAAGGCCAGAAAAGAGGCAAAAGTAAAATGTGCCAGCTGTTTTTTCCCATGTTGACTGTAAAATTCAATCTAGAAACAGACATAAATTGATTTAAAAAAACCTTGATATTAAGACTAAATACTTATATCTTTTGCATATCTTGATAAATTATGTAAAAAATAAATTCAAATACCTAAATATTTATATGAAAATACTTATTTACTTATTTTTTAGTATTCTAAACAACAGTTAATGAATGTTATACATTTGTAATAAAATTAGTTCCAACAGCCCAACCGCTAAAGGCATTTCATTATTTCACAGATTCGCAAATCTGGACTTTAAAAACTGGCATTAATGATTAAATTTAAATGATGAAATCCAATCCGAGGGCCGGTATCTAATTGAATTCTGTTATTGGCAGGAAACGGTACTCTCCCTGGCAGAGATTTTTGCAAACCTTCATTTAGAATTTAATTTAATTTGTTTTAATATTGTAACTGATATTAATTAAAAGTCATTACTGATGCTCCAAATTATTATTTTTAAATCCTACTTTCGTCAAAGTGATGAAACAAAAGCTGATTTTAATGAATGAATTAAATTAATTGCTACATGAACACAATAACATTGAAATTATGACAAATAAAAAATATAATATACAAAATAATACAATTACCAACTTTTTACGTCTTAATATAAGTATATGGATATTTTAACCATGTGAATGTAAAATACGTGAGTACATTATATTGTTAAAATACTCAATAACTCATCACCAAATCTCAGAAACTACAAGTGCTAGGTGTCTTAAATCTGGCACGGGGGTTCCTTCTAGGACGTAAATGCATGCAAAATTCCCACGGAATCAGGAATTATAAAACGCGAGCGTAGCTGCGGGAAAAGCTAGTATACGTATACAACTCATCCAGACATTTATTTAAACCTCATACCTGAAGATGTGATTGTTTTGTTGTAAAATGCGAAACAAATGTACTGCGACGAAATATGTACCTTGAGCGAAGGCCGTTTCTTTATACTGGTTGTGGGTACTCATAATACTCGCTTCGATTGTTAATTTTTAAGTAGATATTTTACCCAAATGATTACCCTAGTGGCCAGTTTCTGCCATAGACAGAGATGAGAAAGAGCAAGGACAAGCCTTTACCTAACATTGGGGAACAATATTTAATAGCCATTGAAAGTAAGTGATTATTAATTAAAAGACTGATACACAATTTTAAAATAAAGGAAACTTGCGTGTAATTTTAAAGTGAAATAATTGTAACAGCAAATATAAATAGACTCAAATCCAATTAACATTCAATGTCAATTCTGAATGTAAACTAATCAAACACAAATAAGGTAAATAGCAATGAGTATGCAAATGACAGCTCGATAGCTCATTTAAACTGTACTAGCTTTTGTCCGCGACGTCGTCCGCGCGTTTTATCAATATCTCGGGTTTTAAGTGGCGTATCAAAATAAAACTGAAACTATATGTTAAGTTAAACCTTCTACAATACTACTGTGAAAACCGCATCGAATTCCATCCAGTCGTTTGTATGCGATGCGCGTACAAACTTACAGACAGACAAAAAATGTTTTAGCTTCTATTGACGCTATAAAGACCCCTCATAATATGTTTCTTTTTAATATCTTCTATGTACAGACATAGTTTTTTTTTATGTCAGAGGGAGGCAAACGAGCAGGCGGGTCACGAGATGTTAAGTGATCACCTCCGCCCATAGACAACTGCAACACCCGCGGGGTTGCCGGGAGCGGTGCACTTTTTAGAAAAATACACTTCATGCATTTACATTACTATTTTAAAAAGATATGGTACAATCGTTTTTAAATAAATTGTACCACAAAAAAGTACTTGGTTTGGAGAATTGTAAGCTCGCATCGCTTTAATATACACTTCACGCTCAATTACAACTTAAATGTTGAACATTATGGTGTATTTTCATTATCTATACATACATATAATAAAATTGTAACTGAGCTATGTCTGTACATGGGAGATATTTAAGAAAAAAATATATAGGGACTCTTTATAGGACCTATAGAAGCCAAAACTATAATTTTTAGAATTATTGTTTGTCTGTCTGTCTGTATATTTGTACGCGCATTACACAAAAACTACTGAACTGATCTGGATGAAATTTAGCAAGGCGATGGACTAGATCAAAAGATAGGCTTTTTATCCGGGAAAACTGTACGGTTCCCAAGAGATATAATTTATTTTAGGTAACCGTCGGACGAAGTCGCGGGCATTAGCTAGTTTTAAATAAATTTCTATTTTGGAAAATAGTTCATTTTCACCAAAATTTTCATCAATTTTAAATTTGGGCCATCCCCGCATAAATTTTGTTAAACAGCAAATATTATGATTTTTTAACATTTTTACGACGCACTTCTAACGACTAAACGAGGCATGTCTAAAAGTATTTGTTGTATAAAACTTGCCTAATTCAATATTCGTCTCATTTAGGGATAAACTTCTTAATTGTGATGATGAAGCCTTAACGAAACGGCTCTGCTAAGGGGCAGGCCTGAATTAATAAGCCAACCTTCTGTTACAATTTGATTGTCAAATTATTGGCAAATCGGCTTTATTTTAATTTTATTTTTCTTAATTATCATTTTATTAAGAACCTTTGCATACTATAAGGGTTAAAAATTGTGTGCTACAAATTTGTGCAATATTATTTAAAAAAAAAAATATAAGTATGTAACTGAGTGATTGGTTAAAACCAAAAAATCTTCAAAATTTGCTTTAAAATAATACCGAAATAAGTTGTAACTTCTTAAAAGACCGATAAACACTTTTCATACCTTTGCAATTGTCTATGGGCAGTGGTGTTCACTTACCATCAGTTAACCCGCCTGTTCGTTTGCCAGTCTATGCCATAAAGAAATATTTATAAATTTGTTGATTTTCTTTCAATGTACGGAACTCTAAAAACTGGTTTGAAAGTAGTCACAGTCATACGATGATATGCAAACTTGCAGTCATCACGGGCCGCAATGCCGAGTGCTTACAAAGACCGATGCAGCCTTTGTTCCGCGGACCAAGTAATCAGGCGCTGTAAGACTGTAAATGTATTTTTTGTACCTGTATTTTTATACCGATTGTCTTTTTCTATACATATAAACGGGACCCTATTATTTAGACCCCGCTATCTGTCTGTCTGTCCATTGTCAGCAGGCTGTATATCATGAACCTTGAAAGCTAGATTGTTGAAATTTTCACAGATGATGTATTTATATTGCCGCTATAATAACAAATACTAAAAATAAAATAAAATAAATAATTACGGTGGTTAAGATCAACATGGGTGTATTGTTGCCGTTTTTTGTAGATAATGAAACGGTACGGAACCCTTGGTCCGCGAGTTCGACTCACACTTGACTGCTTTTTATTTACACAGATTACCTGTCTATATGAACATTGTAATCCCGAATAAATATAATTATGTACATCGTAATTGAAAAGTGAAGACCAACGAATGTAATGAAATCCATTGAATTCTTTTCAACTTGGTATCTTTTTACATGGTTTTGATGAACGTAAAAGTCTCGATCGCTGACGTGAGAGGCTTTCGATTGGCAGTTGGGTTAAGGGTCAGATCCAAAAGGCAGCAATTTTGGATACAGTAGTTTAGGATCCCATTGCTGGTAGATGTCCATTTCTATATATTAAAAAATCGTATTGGTTTTTTAAATATATTGT
This sequence comes from Cactoblastis cactorum, assembly GCA_020352625.1. Classification (NCBI taxonomy): domain Eukaryota; kingdom Metazoa; phylum Arthropoda; class Insecta; order Lepidoptera; family Pyralidae; genus Cactoblastis; species Cactoblastis cactorum. The sequence continues at coordinate 23,416 of JADGIL010011032.1, read as the reverse complement.
ATTTAAAAATATAAAAAAAAAGAAAAATAATATATAAAATATAAATAAATAAAATACAATCTAGACATGCATTTAATACATTAATTGTAATAGTTTTTCTGTATCGTGTATCACATAAAATGTTTTGGTTGGGGGGACACATCATTAATATATGTAGTACCTGTTCGTTTCTCGTCTAATCTAACACCGGACTTTCCTATGTATCTTTTTATCCCTCTGTTTTAATTTTACATTTTTTCGGGCCAAAATCTTCGGCTACTTTTTTTTAATATCCATTAACGCCACTTCATTTTCTTAAAAATTTGGGCGTTGACTGATGCCCATTTATCAATAAAAAAGTCCTCGAAACGGATTTAGTGGATGTTAAAAGGAAGGCCGTTAACAAGATAAGAGAGGACTCTTCGATAATGGGCTTTTTGTTGGCAAACCGCAGCCAGGATTAAATTGCCGAAAATGATGTGTTCTCCATTGTTCTATTTAAATATAAACTACTAGACCACCCGTGCCCACTTCATTGGGCGTTAATTTTATTTTTGTAATGCCATTATGATGTGTAGTTATACTATGACAAATCTAAGAAGCAGCCTGAAGTAAGACTCTTCATGGATTTTATTAAATATACCTTTGATGAAAGGTATATTTAGAAAAATCCAAAAACACCTTCTGTAATGTAATGCCGACTACTCAGAAGATCTCTCAAAAGACTCAGATGAAAGATATTACTTTAAAAATAATCAATCTGTGTGAATTGCCCTTATATATAAATATTTTTAACATATTTTACTTTTTGCTTCTTAAAACATTATAATTCTTGATATTCGTTTAGACAGCTAAGCTAATTGTTATATATGAAAATAGGTAGAGGTTAAAGAAAATTTGGATTTGACAGCTGTCAAATTTACTGGGAAATTGGCAATACGTACAAGCTCACACAAATTGCTATTTTCTTTTGATATAACCTTATCCCATATCATATATGTATTACAATATATTATCTAAAAGGACTGAAAATAATATTTCAATTAGTTTGAGCTGCTGTTAGCTAAAAATGATGACATTCAACTATATTGTGCTGTACTAACTGTACTGAAATATTATTCTACTAAGTATGGATGTATGGTGGGTGTCCCTTCCCTACTCGCCGTACTTAAAGTTTTGCCTTTTCATTTATTTTCATTTATTATTCTTTTCATTCGAACCGCTCAGGAATGGCATTCTCTCATTACGTCGTCGCTGTTCCTGAATACGCTCAATTTAGGGATTTTCAAGGTAAGAGTGAATAGGCATTACTTGAGTCTGCTTGCTTATACTTCATGGTTGCTTCCCATCAGGCGGGATCGAAGTCAAACGCACTTCCGTTCCTAATGATATTTTTTTAACTTAGTCCTCAACAGATGAACTTACATTAAAGTCTAAGTATACGTATTCAATTGTATGTTCAATTGATACATTTCAGTATGTTACAGAGCTAAGAAGTCCACTGCTGGTCATAAATCTGTCTTTTCCTCTTCAAACAAAACAACAAAGAGGGGCAACTAACCCGTGTAAACTTCAGGCAATAGTAACAAATTGACAGTAGTATGACAGCCACATGGCACTCGAATCTATCGGCGCAAAATTACTTTGGCCGATCATTCCGTCCAGGGATATAACGGCGCTACGTTACCTTCTCCGGTAATACTAAATATCTAAGATTATACTTTTTTACACAATTAATACTCACCGTAGCCGCAGCCTATGGATGCCAGCAAAACTGTGGGTGCTATACGCGAGTTGCTGAATTTGCATTTTTTTACGCCATTTTCTCTATAGTCTCTAGAGAAAATCATAAGAATTACACACCACAACTTCAGAGTACATACTTTTACCGTTACTGTTACCGATAGACTGATGACTGAAAAATATGAAAAATCATGAAACTTTTTGCCAGTTTTATAAAAATCTCCAATTTGTTAAAAATCGCCTGACTCACCCGTTCTTTATATAACCTTTGGCTCCATTTAGCCTGTGAGGGGCAAAAAATGTGACTCTTTGTAAGTTTGTATTCATCTGTATTCTTATCCATATCCAAAATGTCATATTCATGACATATCTATTTCTGTCATACCGGCCCGGCTCAAATGATACCAAGGGGAATAGGACTCAAAATGGCCAGCGCCGTGCCGTGTTTAATTACGTGGAAATTATAATACATTTAGCAACTGTGAGGGCGTGTTAACGCCGTGTGGCGCCTGTAATACTATAATTATTATGTTTTATTTCATTATAGTGCCCCTTTGAGAGTAGTAACCTGGTAGATACATATTAAACTATTAACTATGTTGGGAAGAGCTTGTTCCTACGGCTTTACTCTTGTGTGTGAGCAAAAATGTATATATTGTAGTGATTAGTAGGGCGATGAGATTGAGAAAGAATCTATCGCTTTTGAACTAAATTAATATTAGTGATATATTTTGTCTCTTCTTGACGTATTAATACGCAAGATAAAATTCGTGTTTTTTTGTGATTGTCCAACTCTGTATTGATATTAGGAGGACTAACATATTAATTAAACTAAATTGTTTAACGATTTTCATAACAAAACCTCTTGCATTCATTGCTGATATTCCCGTCTCATTTAAAAAAAAAATATAGGACAAATACTCAAACTTAATTTGTAACTTGTATTTGAAACTATATGTCATTCTGTGGGTCACAGTGAAAAGTCTCATAGAAAATTCGACCTTATGTTATCCTATCAAATCTGCATAGATATGAACTCAATATAAATGGGTTAACTGCCTTAACATCAAAAGGTCCTAATGCTTATGCAGGATAAACTTTAATTACAACCGCAATTCGTCTGAAAATGTGACACACCAAGACTACCAACGAAATATACAATGGGTACTGCGGGCAGTCCTTTAATGTTTTAAAATTAAACGTAAAGTTAACAAAAGCTGACATATTGCTCAACGCAACACTTTTGTGCTCAAGTCTTTTATAACCACGCTGTAAGGGGCTTTTAAATACAAGTCTACATGTATGAGTCAACAAAACGCCCGACCTTCCAGAATTGTATGGGTTATACCCATGTTTTACCTGAAAAGGTTAACATAATGTAGCTTAATTAACTTAATGCATTATTTGTTTATTCCGCATGCAGATGCAGTTATACAAACACGGATGTGTAATAACATTAATGCAAATATGTAAGTATACATTTTTATGAAAAGAGATATACAATTAACCTTCTTTCTGAGTTCTTTTGTCTTACTTTCTTTCTTCTTTTTTTAACAAGGTTTTATTCAAATTATATTTTAGAATGGGTTAAATTTTGCAAATCTTTAAGCCACTTTCCTTGTGAAATTTAGTGAGTACCTTTAATTTTGATGACAATGCAATTATATAAAGTTTATTTTATTGTAAAACGGCCGCCAGAAAAGCCTGTTCTTTAAGTTTTGCTTGTAATCAAAAATATTAAAATACGAGCATATTTTAAAAGTTTAAAACGTTAAACAATATATCTAACATTACGTATTCTTTAAGTAGGGATAGATAGTCTAATGTTCTGTAGTACAAAGTTTACTTAGTTCAACTAACAGTCTCTCACTATCCATTAAGCAAAGTTAAAGTATAATTTGTCGTATCAATTGTTAGATACCTACGTTGAATTTGTGAAAGAAAACAGATTTTTAATTCGAATTCTGAAATGAGTGAAATAACGTATTTTTCTGTGTCTTTGACCGTATAGTACACAATAGAAATTAATAATGAAACACAAAAGGACAGCACTCAGTGTTCGGAGAAAGCGCCACGCTTTTAAACGTAAATTCTAAAGATTTATTTTTAGCAGTAAAATTGAAATTCCAGAAATACATGTTTAATATCCACTTTATTGATATTTTTCAACTAAATCTTCTTTTTAGTTTCATTCTCATACAAATGTGTATCCTGATTTTTACCTAGAGGTGTGATATTTCCAAAATAATAAACTTTTTTTTTCTTTTCTTTAAGAAGCTATTTTTATAGTCTGTGCCATATTTCAAATTTTGTTCAGTTTTTTTTTCTTCTACGAATAATAATTCTAGGTTAATTATTCGTAGTTTTCATGGTTGTCACACAATATTAGATCAAGTTGAATGAAGGATGAGAATGTAGTTTTAATACACAACATTATAACCGAATAATGTACAAAGAGTTCTTCCAAAGGTGGCTGTAATTTTTTTATTGAAGTTTGGCGATTAGTGTCCATAGGTTGTCGTGACCACTTCCTATCAAATAGCATGACTGTCTGCTTGCCAAATCACATATATTTTTAAAGAAAATTTGGAGCTTGGGTTCGGGATACCAGGAGATCGGTAACTGCGGTACGTATTGATAAAAATGAAGTTTGTTCACAGTTACTGGTATTTCAACCAGTAATTCTTTGTGTTTTTAATTAGCAAACCTACCGTCTATCGCCTCCGTAACCTCTCATCGCATTGCAAAGTTTTGCGGGTAAATAAAGATAGACCGGGAGTCAGAGCCTACAATTCTACACTGATATTAAATCTATGAGGTACTTATAGAATTTTAGGTTATATTTTGTATCGTGGATGTATCGTTGTATTTAGGATTTGTATCTATGTTTATTTCTGTCTCCATTAACAAGTTATCGTATACAGTAGTAACATAAGCTACTTTTTAGGGTTCCGCACCCGAAGGATAAAACGGGAACCCTATTACTTCGCTTGTGCAAAGCTTCACTGTCTGTCTGTCTGTCACCAGCCTATATCTCATGAACCGTGATAGCTATTTAGCTGGTATAGACAATGTACGCTTCATGCACGAGTCCGAATCGCACTTGAGAAATTTTTGTCTAAATTCCTATGGGAACGGGAACAATGCGAATGAAACTGTGAGACGGTTGCATGTTGAAATACAGTAATTATAAAAGTGATTGTTGAACTATTATGTACAAAAATTTTCAAAAACCTCAAAGAAACTCAAAGCTTTAAAGATCTTATTTTACAAAATGAATATTACAAAAAACATATGTGGAGAGACGTCTGTTAAGAACTCAATTATTTATAATGTTATTTTTATCTCTCCTTGAGCGTAACCCCGGTACACAACCACACAAACATCAGTCAGAATAGAATTTTACTCCTCGCTTCCAACACCCACTCCAATAATAAGAGTATATTTTCTTTACAAATAATTTGATAAAAGTAACACATTTATTTACAACATGTGGAACACAGGCTCTTTGCCTATTACCTAACAAAGGAAATATACAGGAAGATTATACTCGTTACATTACGGTTTTAAATTGCCAGAGTTCCGTACTTTGCCAAAGTTTTGTTATTTACACCTCCTCGAGTTAATTTTAATAATTTCCCAGTCGTGGTTTGTTAGTCGACATCGTATGTAACTTCGTGAAAACAGGTATTCCGAATGTGAATACGTTAATGAAGATGGATGTCTGCCTGAGAATAATACTCATGAGTGAAATAGAAGTTTGTGATTCAAAATTATATAATACAAGCTCCGCCTGCGGCTCCGCCCTCGTAAATAATCTTTTTTATAACCTAGTCTACTTTTCTGTTGAATAAATATCCCGCTTATCTGTTTTTCAATATAGGATATAAAATATCGGAATTCTGCTGTATGAAAAACAAAAAAGTAATATGATTATGATTTTGGGTTGCTAGCAATCTTTCTTATATTTGTAATAAAGAGATATAACAAATTTGCCCTTTTTCTGACATTCAGTTAAATAGAGAACAGAATTGGGAAGAAACAATAACATTAAATAACCAATCAATGCCCTACTAGCATAATAGGAGCCTAAACTGCTCGAGATCCTTCCGGCATTTCTTTCAAGCAGTGGTCGTTTTTAAAAGCTAGTAGTCTGTAGCTTGATTAATATCTGAAGATCTAATGTCTAAATAAAACTCTGATTTAAAAAACACTATTTAAACTATTTACCACACAATTTTTTTTAACTTAAACATAATCAAATCACGTATTTAAAAAACCAATAAAATGTCGATGTTATTTGGATAATTAAACTATAAATGGTGTTAACCTAAACGTATAATAGTATAGTATTGTAATAATTATACCACTCGTATATTTGCCTCGAGAATAATAAAGGGGAACGTTTGTTCGCCTTAGAAATAGCGCTGAGATATTTCATTTATTTCCTCTATTTCAGTATTTCAATTAAATTGCAAGCCAAGTGGCTGTAAACACTGAAATAATTGGAAAACCAGTTTCGGTGCAGCTCCGAAGGCTTTTACTGGCAACTCGAAAGGTGGCGTTAATGAGACCAATAACGTATGTGGTTTATTTTTATTGTGGTTGCATTCGACTTCTGTTGTTGAAGTCTTGAAGAAATCTACACTTATTGAGCAAGCGAAATAAACTCAGACTATCTCACAAATACTTACTTAAGTAAGTACATTTCTGTGGTACAATTTACACAAAAACTATCACATCTTTAGATTTGGACTTTATGATAGTTAACGCCTAGATGTGTTAACCCTAGGAAAAAAATAAAAAATATGCGTTGCCGCGTTATAGCTTTTAGTTTTTAGGGTTCTTAATATATTAGTTATCAATTTTTCGTATCAAAGAATGTACTAACACTATGACGTGATAAATTATGGGTAAATCTTATTCCATCTTTGTTTTTTGTAGGTGGTAATCTTCAGGAATACTGAAACGACTCCGATGAAATTTGGTATGCTGATAGTTAAAGCTTTCGAAAATGACATAGGATTCTGCCGATTGAGCGATATAACCCGATGTCACGTGGGCAAGGTCTAAAGCGGAATTAGGGAGTAAATTTAGAAACTACTAATCGTTTTAAAAAATACCATAAGAAAGCTACTTATTTTATTTAGGTATGTAAAGGCGATGCTTTATTTAATTTCATTTAAGTTAACTGGAAATTTTTGTAATAATACTATATAAGAATAATGTAGAAAAATAATAACTCTCAAACAAAAGGGAAATACTTGATGAAAAACACTACATAGTTAATTTACTCACTAGCCAAAATCTATAAACCTTTTTACATAACCCTAAAGACTATTTTCCCGAACGAACCTCTGAAATTCCTAATCTTCATAAAACGCTTGCTTCTTATCGTGGTCGTAAAGTTGCTAAGTGTAATTAATTGCGCTCCTACTGTTACAGATCCGTCAGAAAATGCTCGATTTTATTCAACTCAATTATACTTTTCTTTATTAATGTAGGAATGGTGTAATTTCTTATTATCTACAAATCTTTCAACAACTAAAGACAAAGTATGATCTGAGCATATAAAGCGTGTGAATGAACGATGATGATAATTCAGCAACGGTGTTATCTGTCAAACTTAAGTAAAATTTAAGAAAATTTATCATTAAATTATTAAACGTACAAAATTTTTACTTTTACAAAAAATAAAGCCTGGTAAAAGGTATGTATGCCTAATTATAAATTAAACGATGTGCCATACAAGCAAAATACCTATCTACGTGTAATTAGTATAAAATATACCTATAATACCTATAATGTTGTTGAATTAGTAAGCCTTATGACCTCGAACTTAGTTTAGGGCTAGCTGAATTTGTGTAGCCCTATACTAAGTTATAAGGTAATACATATACCTATTTATAACAGTGTCGATTTGGTATTACAAAGCTTAAAGATAAAACTCAAGCTGTTATTTGAATTATCAATAGAAAATTTAATTAAATGTTATATCTAAGCTGATACTAAAGAGAGTTTCCACATTAAAAGCCGATATAATAATAAGTAACCCAAATTGCAAAAGAAATAACATATCTGTAGTCATAAATTATAACCAATAAAAAGCAATATAACTCAACACATCTTTCCGCCTGCTGAAGTAAAACCTTTTTTACTTTAAGAAATAACGAAGACTCATGCCAACTCTAATTCCTATATATACATAGTACATATCAGGATCATATGAAAACACGTTCCTCGATTTTCAGTAGATTGACAAAGCAACAGCTTACTCTGTGCACGGAATAAGTAATGTCCGAATCTAGAAGTTTCCGTACAGTTTTGAGTACGTAATACTGACTTAGTATGCTTACTAATAGTGTGCTTACATAGAAAGAGGTGCACAATTTTTATCCCTTACGGGGTAAACGGAGCCGAGATTGGTGGAATGGAATTTCAGTAATTATTCTAGCCTTTCGCCTATGAGGTGAATTTCCAGTTTTAAGCTTATAATTATTTCTCATTTAACTAGGCTGTTTATATGTAGGTTTTGGCTTATAGTTTACAAATTATTAAAAAGAAAAATAACACCGAGTAGAATTGTCAAAAATCTTTTTAAAAAATCTACTCTTTTCTGACAAATTGTATAACCGACAAAAATATCACCTGAACTGTTAAAACGTCAATTAAAATAACGTCCGAAACACACGTAGCCGCTCTCGCGACTAATAAATAAATGGGATACAAAAAACCAGTGGCCTACTCTAGTTCCCTTTGTTTCCCAGAACAAACTAGTTTTTATTTTTAAAATATTAGCCGACCCGTGCCCACTTCGTTGGGCGTTAAATTATAGCTTATAGTACTCTTGAATGATCAGTATTTCTGAAGCCCTTACAAACAAAAAATCTAAGTTACAAACTTTACCTCTTTATAATATTAGTATAGACGGTTATGATGCCACTGTACTGTAACATTTCAAAAGGCATATAATAATATTCCTTGGAAAAATATGGGCTTTCCACCGAAGAGTCAGATATATTCTTTATTCAAGTATTTTTTTCTCAAGTATGTTAGTTCTTTGTACAAGAAATAATATGACACACCTAGCCGTAACAAAAGCAAATCTATACATATAATAAAATTGTAACTGAGCTATGTCTGGGTCTGTTACATGGGAGTTATTTAAGAAAATAAATATATAGGAACTCTTTAAAGGGCCTATAAGCCAAAACGATTGTATTTAGAATTTTTGTCTGTCTTTCTGTATGTTTGTAGCGCATCACACAAAAACTACCGAACGGATCTGGATGAAATTAGGCACAGCGATGGACTATGGCCTAGAATAAATTTTGTAATAATTTATCTGTAAAGTGTACAGTCAACTGCATATTAGTTACCCTGTATAGGTCTCTATGCTGTAGTAACAGAGGTCAATTTGCAATAAATCAAGTAGGTCGTTATGCTGTTTACAAAAATGTTGTTTATTGGTTGTGCGGCAGTCAAAGTTCACTTCAGTCACTAATTGCCTGCCATGTGTTCAGAAAGTCTTATTACCCAAACACAACTTAATAACGAGCGCTGAGAGTCATTTCATTGTTTCATTCATTCATTTTACAAATGTAAAAGAACCATTAGCTACAAGAGGAGTGGACTCCACTGTAATGCCCGCTTGTCTTTCTCGCGGGAACGGCATCAAACGTGCGAAGGGTTTTTAAAGCAGAAATGTGATTTCTGTGTAGCGTGCCAACTTGACTGATGTAACTTTTTATTCATATGTCGAGATGTAGTCACGATCTTAGCTTCTGTTTTAAGAGTTTTTCTTCATGTTTAATTTTATCAACTTAAACTTTTAGTTAAATTTTAATTTAATTATTTATTTTTAAAGTTACTACATTAATATATATTCTGTAAATATTTTAGGCGTCTACCTAGTATCGTTATTAATATCGACAAGAAAAAAAATCACGTTTGTTATATATTTTATGTTATATAGTATTTGTTATTATAGCGATAACAGAAATACATCATTTGTGAAAATTTCAATTGTCTAGCTATCACGGTCCATGGTTTATTAATTATGCAGGGGCATTAAAATACTTTAAGTGATTTTCCCTTACCAATACGCACTACAGATTTTTTTTTTTTAATTTGTTGTTAAGTGTATTTATAGGGTCTTTGACCCCATAAATAATAAAAATACACTCATTCAACAAACACATATAAATATTAGAAACATAACAAATATTAATTTGTTTTGTTTGTTGTAATGAGCATTATTTTTGCTTGAAGACTATGTCAGATTATGGTCACACGTTTTTGGTTTCCCAGTCTAATCAATGGCATTATTAAAGTTGCAAACAATTTGAAATACCACATACTAATGTCATCTGTATAATAATTACTTTAATAATATAATCTTTCTAACCTGATCTAAATAAAATAACTAAAATATCCAATATTGAAAGGAACCATGACTTGCGTAGTTAAGTTTGATGCCAACAGACCAGCGGCATCGCTCCGGAAAATCTGGTCAGAATTAGAAATTTTCGATTCGTCATCATGGAGATAATAGTCCTATTTGTTTTATGGGCCCACTAAAACACAGTCATTCTGAGAAATTTCTTGTAATGATAGATCTTTTGGTGTGGTTTAATATGGGTACATAGCGGTCACGGTCTTCATTCATGCATCTTATAAAAATCGAGGAATTTACGTTTAACTTCGCGTCAATATTTTATCAACAAATATTATGATCGGTGTAATCGATGCAGATTTGTTTTGTATTATGCTAAAAAAGCTTGCTTTATTACTACTAAATGTCATTTCTCAAGGGCCCCCTGTATTATATAATGTATTAGGGCCCTAATACATAAGGAATATAATTTGACATAAGATAATGCCATCTAGCGGCAAACGCATTTTCTTAGTTTACGTATGTTGGATTGTTTATAAATAATTGTAATCTCAACATATAAGGAAAAATACGTATATTTATTTTGCCTTATAGCACAGGGGAAAAAATATTTCCAGAATAAATTGTCTAAAATTCTGACGACGCAAGTAAAACGATATTCTCAGTCCCGGAGCGGAAAAATCTGTAAGTATGTCTCAAATTCGCATCCGGGATAAGTCCCCCGCGTGTGATAAGATCTCCTCTGATAAAGGAATTAAATTACTTGAGCGTGTTCGCAATTACAACGACCCGACAGCGTGGTAGGGCTGCCTCTTCACATGCATTTTTTGATACGATACTCCAAATAGACTGACAAAAAGCAAGGCCTTAAAAAGCTCAATTTTTTTTTCTCTCATTTTGTAGGGTTGTTTTTTTGGAGTTATATATGTATAACACACGTAGATATATTAAAATTACTGTATTAAGCCCCAAAACAATAGATATCACAAAAAATCTACTAGGTGTAGAATTAGTATAAGCTCATTTCGGTCATTACTAGTAGCTAGTACAGATACAGAATCGCCTAGAATCATGAGACACGAAGGCCAAGCTTAGCAAATTGGTGGGCTCATTGGTGGAATTGAGATTCAGAAATAGTAACAGGTTACTGGCCCCTTACCTATGAGAATTCCTGTTTCAAGCCCTTTCTTCTTTGTCTTTGGTTGACTTTTACAATCTGCGCGGGAAGAGTGGCAGCTGGCACATAATACATACTATATACATACATAATGTGATATTATACGAAAAAATATCAATTGAAATTACCATTAAACCAAAGGCGTCTTAACTGGGCTTAGTTTTAGCAAAATGTTAAAAATAGACATGTTATAAAGAAAGCGTGATAAAAAACAGTTGTATTAAAATACTCACTCACTCTATTGTTACAGGTAGGTAACTCGAGGTCATACAACTAACAAAAGCTATCAAATCCATTGAGCTAAACTAGGTTAATTTAATGTTTTGAACTCAGTCCAAAGAAATGGAGTCAAAATATTAAAAACTGACTTTTGCCCGCGGCTTCGCCTGCGTAGTTTAACTTTTATATAAAAGTTTTTCACCCCTTTCACCCCTTTCGGGGTAAAATTTCAAAAATCCTCTCTTAGTGTTCTCCTACATTCTCCAATGCCAAACATCCATGCCTTTCAGCTTCTTGCGTTCAGTAATTTCAACTGTGCGTTGTCTGTCAGTTTTATTTATTAAATTTGTATTAATAAAACATATATTAATATGAATTGAGTTAGGAATCTCCTTTTTTATATTAACAAATTTAGTTCTAGAAGTGCAATCATAGGGAACTAACATCATATGAGCGTATTCATAGTTACATCCTTAGCGATAACGACTAGAGCCCTCGGACCGCTATCTAAACTTGGCGATTTGGTAAGATTATTGTTTGAAATAATGGGATAAAAAGTAGCTTGTAGCCTTCGAAACATATACTCTGGTATAGATAAATAGACTATTATCTAACCGTCAACCGTCAACCAGAGTTAAGCGCGTCAACCAAACTACATCTTTCGCTACAAAATATTATAATAATATAGATAAGTATGTAAAAGTGTGTAACAGACAACCCTAAGTTTTCATTTCGCCATTTGGTGCCTTTCAATCGAATATGTAATTCGCTTGTTGCTCCCTGATTCCTGCGCTCTCCCGGCATAATGACATTCCAGCTGCTAATATCACACTCTTTTTCGGATAGGTGACATCCATATTATCCATATCTCTATATTACATAATATTACTATTGTTTTTTGTTTGTTTGATATTTTTTACTGTTACTTGAGATTAATTTAGCATTAATTTTATTTTATTTGGGACAGTATACAATAGTATAACTTTGGGTAAAACAAAAATTTCATAAAATGTTGCATAATTGTATCTTGTATCGCCTTCTACACTATCAACATATTTTTTTTTATGAAAGAGGGAGGCATGATAAGAAAGGATAATCTGCAAAGACTACATGACAATACACTTTACTGTATTACATAAGTATGCAATTAGTTAATTTCTTTTTTATATTTAGTTAATTTTTATTCGAACAATTATTATTTTTAATGCTTTAATAAATATAAAAAAATATTGATTTCATACGTATTCTGCTTAATTTTGTAACTATTATATAACGACAATTTTAACGACATAGAAACACTCAACATCACTTGATAAATGTTAATTCACAAAATTGAAAATCGTCTTTAAAAGCGGAATCGGCTGAAAGCTTTGATTCCTAAATATCTTAAAAGCTCCAAAGAAGCCTGAAACCTCTTATAATTAATCTCACGAAAGCTCCGAGCGGGAAAATAACAAGATATAGGCTGAAATTTCGTACAATCACAGACTTGTGGGCTTAGCATATGGGCTGATACATCATGTAGCTTTGAAATATTATAATTCAATTGGAACTAGGAAAAGTATACTATACTGCTACTGTGTTACTTTTAAACTGGCAATGCCATATGCTTAATTTTATATGCTTGTCTGCTAATCAAGGGGTCTAGGATTTGATCTCCGGTCAGGTTAAAATACATACGACTTTTTTCTGATTCACTTGGGTCTTGGATGTTTATCTAGTACGTGTTTATCTTGAATGTTATACGTGTTTGTTATAAATTAAATAAAATTAAAATTCGTTTAGTGTAAATCCCATAACACAAGTCTCAAATTTCTTTCGGGGTTTACTCAATTTGTGCGATTTTTCCCTCTATATACATATGTATATATTCTCTATCTGTATATTCAATTTTTTTTATTTATCGAATTCACAGATTTTTAGTACGACAATCCGATTATGTTTATTTCCTTGGGCCGTCTTTGTAACTGGTTTCTATGAATATATTATTCATCCTAGTACGTAGCTAGTTTTGTTTGAGGAATTATCCCTCTTTGCATACATACATAGTAACACGTTTTTCTCTCTTATAGACTTAGGGGTGCACAAATACAATAGTTGCAAAGCTCAAAGGCTACTTTTAGGACCTTTTATTTTTATATAAGATTTTGATATAAGTATTTTAGTATATGTGATAAATCTGTATCCGTGACGCCACATTGATGGCGTTAGGCCGATAAACTGCACGTGAAGGGATCAATTCAATAGATGTAAGCTTTATAACCCCTGTACCTTTCACTGATCTGTACCCTGAAATAAAAAAAGAAATAAGTTTATTATGGGAAAGTTTTTTGAAGAAAGATAAAGAAGTAAAATGGTATGGAAACATACAAGAATACTTACCGTCTAAACCGTGGTACAGAAAATTGAAGGAAGTCGACACTTCATTACAATAATAATAGATTACGATTTGGCCACCACAAAACACCAGCACACTTAAAAAGACTTAGTCTGATATCTCCGGATAATTGCCATTACTGCAATGCTGAAGCTGGGGGCGTTAAACACCTGACTTTTGAATGCTGTCACTTTACAATACAACGATTATTGTTAGCCAGTGAAATTAGTGAAAATGTAAATCATGTCTCTCGCCGCTTAGAAGACTATTTAAAGGACTCTAAATAATTTGTGCCTCTGTATAAGTATTTATGTGAAATTTACAATAGAAAAACTATAGTAATGAAGAAGGATTCAATAAAGACTTGGCTCAAAGGCCTTGTATCCAAGCCATAAAATATTATAAAAAAAATTAATGACGTTAGAAGTCAATGTGGCGTCACGTCACAAAATTTAGCTTTAAAAGTTCCGTTTGGCGTAACACTGAGACGTCACCTGTTTATGGGACGTTAACGTATAAGTATGTACCAGTGTTAAACTTTTGTATTTTTATTATTCATGCATTTGAGAGGCTTTTGGATACACAGACCTAACACGTAGAGGCCTTTTGGATACATCTCAGGATGGGAAACTATTACAAAAATGTGGAGAAGTAAACTGGGCAATGTATTGATAGTTGGGTGGACTGGAAATGGGCCATTATATAGGAATCAAACATCTGCCATATTCACTATTCAATTCAATAAAAAAGAAAGGATTTAGTTTATATCTAAAATCCTTAAGAACCAATAGCGAAATTTTGAATACTAATTTCTATATAGATTGTTGTGGTTTCCAAACTTTGAAGACTTCAACCTCCAAAATCGGTTTCTACAAATATCACACATTTCTCGCTGTCAAATCCGGGCACAAAAGTCATCGTCATCGAAGCAAACCTATTTTTCGCACGCAATATTTTGGATCGAGGTTCACGGCAGCTCCACAGATCCATAAACCATTTCGAACTATCAAACCACGCTTTGCAAACGCAAAAATATATTCGTAAACTACGACCATGCGATATCCAAACATGACTGAAATATACTATTCAAAAACGAACAACGTTTGCAAACAACTTTGTGTAATATTTTCAATGTGTTTATTTTGAGGGTTCCGAACGGTACTTAAGTAGCTGTCTGTCCGTCTGTTAGCAGACTGTATTTAAAGAACCGTAATAGCCAGACAGTTGAAATTTTCATAGATTATTATTCGCTCTTTCACCTTTTTAACAACAAATACTAAAAAAAAACCTATTTACAACAATTATTGGGTCAATAACAATTTGCCCTAATAGACGACTTGGTGAGCTAATCCTTTCCCCAATATTTTAGAATCCCCTATTGGAATTTAAAACATTACAAGCATTGATATATTATTTAGCAATTCTTTTTTACTTTTCTATTGTAATCCATAACGATTAAAAAGGACCATTAAAGAAAACATACTGCCGGTTCATAAAAATCTACTTTCAATAAACAATCCACACGCGGCACATTTGAACCAATCCAGTATTTAAACAGACGTCAAGCTTTTCCATTTGAACGCGGAAAAAATATTTATTGTTATAGCAGAAAGGCAGGAGTCCAGCGATGTTGGTTGCGTGGAATAAAAATGCCCACAGATAAAACTAATTGACAACCGCGCCATTGTTGATTGTCGTTGGTATTGGTCGCAGTTGTTCATATGCAAAAACATATCAGGTAGTGTACATATATATTTTGCGCAACAAATGCAACTAAGTTATGCTTTCCCTCCAATATTTTTGAAATCTCCCAACATTTTTACGAGCCTAAATAGAAAATATGTATTGTTTCGTTTTTCCTAGACCAGATTTGCTTTGTCGATTTACATACCATCCATTTACATATAATACCTATCCTATTAATCACCACTAATAATATGTAGTGCGAAAGTTTGTGAGGATGTATGTATGTATAGATGGATGGATGTATTTATGTATGTGACATATGAATGTATGTTTGTTACTCTTTCACGAAAAATCTATTGGATGGATTTGGATGAAACTTTACATAATATAAGTTATTTAGTCTATATGAAATATGACTATACAAATATTATTTGTATAACATACGATTTGTGTCAGAGTTAACAGGCATATTTACATTAAACAATGTCAATAAAGAAAACAAAGCAATATCAAGGTACAGTACACACGAATCGAAGTAAATAATTAGCTGCGAGTAAGTTCGAGTATACACTAAAATCAACAACACTTCCTCTCATTAAAATAGATGATCCCAAGTTTCGCTTGTTTACTCACGCTAATCACGAATACGATAGGTATCATCTAAATAACAAGATGATGTTTTTTTTTTGTGGTATGGAGCCACTACATTGTAGTGGTATGGAGCCGTACCTTGTAGTGGTGTGGAGTTGTACTGCTGCTTGCTTTGTTCGCCTGCATCATGAATGGGCCGGCTCGTCCGGAGAAGTACCACACTCCCACAGAAAACCGACGCCTGAAAGGCGGCTATTAGCCGTCAGCTATTAGCATGCTCCGTCCGGTGAGTGGGAGAGCCGGAGGCCCAACTTCTCCACCCTCCCCAAATGGGAAATAGCCGACACTACGTGTGACCTAGTTTTAAGTTAGTATTAATAAACGTTATTTTATGGATGGAGTTCCTGTAACACAAGCTTTGGCGTAGCACGGGGCTCCAGTATCTATTTTTGTATATATTTATAATTAATTTGAATCTAGTCATGGTATTGAAATTACATCTTAATCCCAAATTTGGCCTCTAACATTTCTGCGTAGATACATAACATCACGTCTTTCTACCTTACGGGATAGACAGAGTCAATAATCATGAGCTTGAAGCTAAACGTTTCAGTTTCTATACACACAGGTATATATAATAGTTGTTTATCAGTTTTGGCAAGCCCTTTACATATTTGAAGATGCTTTCGCTTCCTAACAACTTGATTTATATTGTTCTTTATGTCTTGTATATTGACCATTTTCCTCTTTCTGTTGATTTAAAATGCTATAAATAACTATGAACGCTTTTCTGGTCATTCAGCCAATAAATAATTGTTTTTGGTTTAGGATTTTTTTCCATGGTATGTATAGTAAAATATACTCTCTATGGACCTCAAGAAATCGTTTAATTGGATATATTCTATTCAAATATATAAGATGATGTTGTCGTGTTACTTTTTTTCAGAAGATGGTTCTTATAAAAAAAAAACAATTATAATTTAAGTAGAAAATTTGAATGAAAATTACGAAAATTGTAATTTTACGTAACTACTCGGGACTCCTTTTTTGCAGTAAATTTAGAAAATGTATATTGATGGCTCATAGATGCCTATGAATAGAGGTACGTACATATGTAAATATATATTTTACTTATAGGCAAATTAAAAAGACAGATTTAAAAAAAAATCAACAACAATTTTAAAGTATACTTCTAGATTTTAAAACAAACATTGATTGCTTGTTTAAATTGCCAGAAATATCAACAAATTGTATATTACTCGTATAATACCTGTGGTACTGCAACAAGACCTGTGCATTATATGTAAAGGAATTTCGCAAGAGGTTCACAGCGACAATTAAGTGGTTGCAATACCGTACATACGAGGGAACACTGTGAGTACAGACAGGAAAATATACTTTGTTTCATTTAAAATTCGATTTTTTAACACGAAATTAAGTAACCATTATCCGCCAGTATAACAATAAAACAAATTCGTAAAATGTTATAAATGTACCTATTTATAATACCACTGAAAACATATACAATAATTATATAATGGGTAATAATTATTATATATGATTTTCTTTCACCAGGGTGGACAATTAAGATTCTTAATCTTGGACTCGAAGTCCACGCTAAATCGAAGTGTAGGCTTGTTGAGAGTGTTAAAAAAATGCACAAACAAATTTAAACTATTGTTTCATTAAAGCTTTATTGACAATTTACCACAAAAAGCAATTCATTTACATTTACGTGACGTTAAGTCGGCTAAACTGTTTGGTGATGACAGGTGGAGTACAAAATTAAAACTTTACAGTTACAATTACATTTTTTAATGAGAATTATAATCATGTATTTATTCTTTTTATACAAATTTAGCATTTAATATCAATAACAATATAATATTAAAAACATGTTTTTGCATTAGCGGTGCCGTCTTAATTTTTATTATCGGCTCAGCTCAATTTTTTGTTACATATCTAAGACTTGCCGACCCGTGCCCACTTAAATATAGCACTCCTGAATTGTGTAGCTTTTTAATTGTAAAAGAATTTTCATGATCGGTTCAGTACTTCCAAAGTGTAGCCCTTACAAACAAACAAAGTTATAAACTTTACCTCTTTAATATTAGTATAGACAAGGATACAGTCCTTTTTCTTCGCCTGGCTCATGTATGCAAAAATAAACTTTAATAGTTGAAACGATAAAAGCAATCTTACCTTCACATTAATTATATCAATTAAGATAACAATTAACAAGCTGAGTGTACTGTTCCAGCATAGCGCAGGAAATGCCACAGACATTATATTGCAAGAGACGTTGTGGTAGAGCCATAACGACCTGACGATCTTCAGGGAACATGTATTTCGAATATATTTTATATTTCTTGACACATTTATATCAAATCTAGCAATACTCGCGACTTCCTATTGGTAAATACTCGATAAATTATTGAATCATGTAACATAATTTTTCATGTAACATACGTATGTTCCCTCCAAATCGCAGACTATTGATGAAAATATAACTAAATAGCATATGTTTGACTTTAAAACCATTCGTAGACAGTGAGACAATTGCATTTAAAATATATGTAAATGTGATTTGGTGGAAACAATATATAATAATCCTTTATTTAAAAAAAAAATTAAAAGCCTTTTTTATTTTGTTTTATAGCTTGGAATTTTTATTGCGATCAACTCAATGTTTTACAGTTTTCATTATAAGTATTTAGGCAATAGTATCTGTAAATTAGCTACTTTAGACATAACTTAATACATTAAAGAACTTTTAAAACTAACTTAAACTAATAAAGATTAAACAACTCAATATTTAAGTATAAAGTGAAACTAGATATTAAGTAATAAAATCTACGCAATTCAGCTTAAAAGAAGTAGAATAGGTACTTACAATAGGTAAAAACATTGTGAAAAATGCTTTTTCCACAATTATTTCAGAACCTGTAATTGCAAACGCAATAACATTGCACATTTTCTTCACAAGGGAATTACACGTGTATTTGTACTGACTGCAATAGTCTACATGGATAGTATCGTTGTAAAGTACGCAGAAATAGGTACAAAGGATGCTGGGTGGTTTTCGCGTAGAAGAATATTTTGTCCGTACGTGAATTCTATTTGGTTTTGTGCAATAATTTGCACGGTTTCACTACAATTTGCTACGTAAAAAATAGAGTTTACGTGTTGGGAATGCACATATCCTTCTCTTGTTGTGTTAGCTAAAATTAAATTAAAGGCAACATAATTTCGTCTACCCTTGCAATTTCAATAAAAAAATTCATTTCAAAATTAAAAAGCTATGTGGCGGTTGAGAGCTTCGATTAGGAACAAATAATACATTCTTCAATGCTTTATTTTTATGCAACATATTATTTGTTTATTGCACTAATGCAAACATTTATTAATATCGTTGGGTTTCTAACAACGCCCAGACGCAACAGACGTAAGATAAAGGACGTTTTGTATAAGCTTTATTACAACAGAGAAATTTTTTTTAATTCTTAATATTTTGAATCTTTTTTACCGCATGTAGTTTTTCATCTCTATAGCATATTATAATTATTGAGCAATTATTATTGAAACACAGACTTAAAAAAGGAATTTTGTATTGTTAGATTCCAAAAACAATAGTCTTATTCTTTTTTTCTCACAAATGCAACACACAGATGAAAACTTTTCTAAGCCAAGCATTTCTAAGCAGCCAGCATTATTTTTAAGAATCTAAGATAACGAACTCCAGCCAGCTAGCATTACGGAATTAAAACAAGAATAGTTTCCGAAGTATATAGAACTAAACGAAACCGATACTCCGATCTTGTTGAGTCAGATAGTAGTGATGTGCTGAATCAATATTTAGCGAAAACCGGATCGACTATAGTTATATTTTTTATTTTTCTAGTATTTCATGTCACGATTTGAATGTTGACTCGACGACAAACTAATCAACTTGTAGTTGATACTAAACTAAACTACTGACGAATTTATATTCGTCGACACTTAATCGCTTAAATATGTAAACGGAGATCACGTACAAACAAATAAATCTTACACGTATTCCAGGTCGAATAGATTTCAGCTCGAATCAGAATCGAGTATCCAAGTTTCAAGAAGGAGTTGACGCGAGCTGTACTCGACGCATCACTATCGGATAATATTCCCAGGCACAATACGAAACACTGGGGTAATATAATAAAGCTCGTATAACAATAAACGTACTAAACATACACACTCTTAATCTGTTTCGATAGGCATAGTCAGAACGTAATAAATGAAAGAAAGATGATAATTCAAGCGATAAGATAAGCAAACGTTGAAATTAGCTAAATAACTTGTTGTTATGACTACTCAAAATATGTACTATTTAAAAAATATCAGACAAAAGAAAACAACAAATCCCATTACATTACAAAATAAAAATAGGCTTTTAACTTATCGTGAAATGCGTATGGAAGCGTAGCCCTGGAATGCTGCTAGTGATACCCTTATTATCGTTACATCTAGAATGTAGACGTATGTATGTAGTTTCTAGAAAAATCTTCACAAAAATATTATGCTTCCTTCTCAACCAAAGTGGTTAAATTTCACCTTTTGGTTTCATTTTTATTAAAACAATGCAAAGCATCATTTATATAAATTTTAAAGCAAACTGTAAATAACCCGGGCAAGTACGAGTTTGGACACGCGCTCAATGGGTTTCATATTATAATTATCTTTAAAAAAACGACAAGTAAATTACGTTTGTTTATAGTATTTGTTGTTCAGAGAAATCAGAAATACATCATCAGTAAATATTTCAATAATCTAGCTATCTCTTACATAGAAATACAGCCTGCTGACAAACGAACAGACAGCCAGATAGGCGGAAGGACAGCAAAGTTTTAGTAACCCTTTTCATCCTTTGGGTACGGAACCTTAAAAAACATCCGTACAAAAATATAACATTTCCTAAAAAATCATTATACTCGGATTCCATCTATAGTGTTATGAGAAGGGTTGCGCGTATCGACTCATAGTATCAGCAATATTTTCTCAAAAATATCTACATAAACGTATGGTATCGGCCGAGCAGGGTTTTATATTACCGTATTTACAGTTTCAATAACATTGTGTTACGTTATTGATATTTTGTTACTGTTTTGCAGAGGTTTCCTTAAGTTATAATTCCGGTACTGAACGGTATATCAAATATAAGTAAGTTTTCCATACTGCTCTAGCATCTAACAAAAAACCGGCATAGTTCGAGTCGGAATCTCGCACGAAAGTTTCGTTACCATTATTTTTAAAAATTGCAAACTCACGTTTTTTGTATGGCATTTTTAAAAATTGCAATTCCCATTTTTATCTACTTATTTATTTTATTTTTAGTAATTGTTGTTAAAGCTGCAACGGAAATACATCATCTATGAAATTTTCCACTATCTAGATATCACGATTCATAGGAGCCTGTTGACAAACAGATAGACAGCGGGTTCTTGGTAATAGGGCTCCATTTTTGCCCTTTGGGTGCGGAACCATAAAAATAAATCTCTTGCCGTACTGATTAAAAGTCATTAAAAAAGTTAAGTTAGCGTTTCTTCATATAGACGAAGTTTTAGTAACCTGTCCCTTTATCTAAATCTCACGTCTATCTATAAGCCTGTAATTTTGCTAGAGCTGGCCTTTTAAATAAATAAATGTAAAGAGACACAAAAACACGTAGGTACATTATATAAGTTAAAGGGATCTGATCAAGTAGGCAGATAAATTATGTCACATTTTCGTCCGCGGTATAATTTTAATACAAAATTTTGAAGCATGCTGCTTTCTAGAATGATATAAATATGCCATGAATACACACTGTGATACGTTTTTCTCCATTACGAGGTAGACAAAGCCAAAAGCCGCAAAACTCAAGTGCCCTTTTTACAAAAAGGGCTTGTTAGTAATGATGAGAATCCTAATCAGTACTAAAAACTTACTAAATAAATGAAAATTGCTTTTTTTACAATCAAAGTATAACCAAAATATACATCAATTCCTTGTAACAAACAACATTTTTAATACAAAAATAAAATCATTATATTTTATTTTAATCATTAACAACTAAATGAGATTCATTTTATTCATAGAATAAAAAAATTGTTATAATTTTGAATTGCAAATCGCCTAGATAATTAAATTTCGATTGTTCCCGACAAGAATTAATTTAGAATAAAGCAAACTCATTTTTGTGTTATCTTTACATTAAAAAATAACAACGTTGAAGAGAAAAGAAAGCGGAAAACTTATTTAAAAAACATTTTAACTAAAGAATAGACTATATCTGTTCTTTCCGGGTGCTACGTGGTTGTAGAGGCTCGTAGTCCAGGGTCTGTTTTTATATTTTTATACTTCCACTTCGAACGACCATTGACAAGCATGTCGTCATCTCTGACGACGTCAAGCAGTGATGTTCTTGATACGAAAATTGCCGTAATATACGTCAATTACTTAGGTGTATTGAAATATACGGCATTTTTTCTTACATTTCTAAGCAAATCTATTAATTTAAAGATTCCTATACGGCAATCAAAATTTTGTCAGAAACAATACTGCAGTCGAGACAGACTGATAGACGGACAGCGGAGTCTTAATAATGGGGCCCCGTTTTATGCTTTGGGTACGGAACTCAAAAAATATATAGGTATAACCGTGACTTAGCATTAAAGCAGTGGGCAGACTTTTGAATAGATTTGCATTTATCCATCCCATAGGTGGAAAATCGCTCTACGTCATCGTGCTAACTGGATAGTCGGGTTCTGACATGGTAGGTCGGCCGTCACTAATCTCCCAGCCATTCCGGCTGAAATAAAAGTTTATGGGATAAATCCCTAGCTGAAGGAAAGCCTATAAATGCGTTCGTTCGATACCGGATTCTTTCAAGGTAACGAAATTACTCAATTTCTTTTATAGCAATCTCGAGTTTTATGTGCCCTAATAAACTTTACAAATCATTTTGGCAGACTCATTATAAATTAAATTGAATATCCATTTTTCAAGCCATTATTTTTCAAATTCATATATATTTTGTTAACATATTACATTTAGGTACAGATTAAAGTTTCTATGACTTGAAATGCTATTTTTCCAAAAAGGAGAATAAATAATAGCAACAGAAATAAATCAAGTTTATTTGACAGTCCTCCTAACAATTATACGATGAACTAACTCAATATAATAATTTATATTTATTAAACAAAAAAATTAGGGGACTGAAGATCGCTTGAGT
>JADGIL010011027.1:347-13026 GCA_020352625.1 Cactoblastis cactorum | reverse complement strand
ATATTGATCGTATGGTAAATTATCTTATTTCGGTAGATTTTTTATTTAGATAAAAAATTAGAGATCTTTATTGGGCCAATCCAAGGGAATATAATTTTTTTTGAACTTGTCTGTATGTTTGTAAGAAAACATAAAACTACTGCATGAACTCTAATATTTTCACGGTTTTCACTTTTGTGCTGGAGAAGGTCTAAGATCTGGTTTTGCTTTCATTTGGTATGCATTTTGGAACCCAATATATTGACGTAGTAAAAACAAAATTTGATACCAATCTCACACTTATTTCACTTATATAGTCTTTGCATCATGAAACCTATAAACTAAAACACGTTTCGAAGTTTTATGAAAATTGATAGACATTTGTGTTATCGAAAATACGGTGGCATAAAAAGGGGTAACATCGAACCGAAAAAACGCTGAAGGTATATGATATTAACATAATTTTCCGGCTGAGTGTACGACACTATCATATGGTGGAAACAAATGGCTCCTGTGTATTCTACTGGGAGATATTCTACAGGGATTTGTATAGAGCTGATGTCAAATATTTGGGAATATATTAGATATCCGTGCTGGTTAAGGAGCAGAATAAAACACAATGTACCAGCTGCTGTTTTCCTTACAGATTGTAAAAGGCAATCAAGGGAAAGGGCTAAAAAGAGGGTATTTTCTTATAAGCGATGAGCTAGCAACCTATCACTGGAATCTGCTGAATCTCCATTCCATCAATAGACCTACCTACCCCGTAAGAGATAAAGACGTAACACTGTATCTCTATCAGAAAATAAGCAGAGTTCTGCCAATCAGCACTTAATAACAAATATTATCGTATCAACTCTATTCAGTTCCCTGTTCCATACTTTTGTAGTCTGGCTGGTAGTCGCGACGCTATCAATCATGCAATGGCCGCTAGATTTCAAGAATGAGGCTCACGATACGGAGACTAGACTTATTCGTGCCAACGCGCCGTTTGAGTAGGGTTGGCAGAATGTCAAGTTTGTTGCCATCTTTATTTCAGTTTATTTTCCTACTGGCTTGTCCTCACGCGAAATTTATGCTTACAATAGCAATAGATTTTTGGGCTAAATCTATGTCTTTTATAATTTGTTAAATTAATGATATAATTGAATTATTTCAAAACATAGATGATAATTAGTTTTTTTTTTAAGTAAGACTTGAGTGCGTTTGACCTCAATCTCACTTGATGGAAAGCGACGATGAAGTCTAAGGTGGAACACGCAAACTCAAGTAATGCCTATTCACTCTTGCCTTAAAAATCTCCATATTAAATGAATTCGGAAACAACGACGCAGGAAGGGCATTCCATTCCTTAGTGGTTCACAAAATAAATGAATTGGCGAAACGAGAAGTACGATGGGACGGGATATCCACTATAAAAGGATGAAAACCCTGCCCACACCGCGTCGTCCGATGGTGAAATGGTGCCGGTGGAATTAATTCGTGAAAGGTATATACAAACTTCCCGATTCCGTTTGCGAATATCGCAAAATCCTGTTTCGAGTCTCCTAATTTCCTAATCCTAAAATGAACCCCTTGCAAACTCCTATCACATTAGTTGGGGTATCGTGATGAGTGAGTCAGTCACCTTTCGCTTTTATATAACATAGATAACTAAAGTCAGATAAGTTGATTATTTGAAATTCTACTATTTAAATAAAAAATTAACTGTATGTACTTAATAATATTCCATATTTATTAAAACAAAAAAGTACCTAAATGTGTGCCAATTCCAAAACTGTCGATCTTGTGCCCTTGTTCGTTAAGACTTAGAATGGTCTCCTCGTTGATGTCATTCGAGGCGACGATCGTTAATTTCGCAAACCAGGGCAGGTTAAACGCCTCGGCAATTTGTTCGAAGGTCTCTCTAGCAAGTACCGATAGGTACGCTAAATCCCCGCTGTCAATTCTAATGCCCACTGCTCGGTACCCACAGTCGTTCAGCGCCAACGCTACGGCGCAGAAATTCAACAACCCACTCCTGTTGGACAAATGAAAGTACAACTTTAACAAAACTTTACTGTTACCTCACCTTAAACAAATGATAATTTGAAAATTATAGCGAAGACGATTCAGATATATACAAGATAAGGTATACAGAACCGACAGTCGTGAAACTTGAAGGTTACGCTTAGCTGTAGTTTAAGTGAGATTATTAGCCCAACGCCTATAAGGAAAGTCTCCTGTCTCCTTTCCCTTGATTCACTTTTACAATCTGCGCGGGAAAGAAGCAGCTGGCAGATTCTAAATTTTCCATTCGCGATTTTATTCAATCCTATATATATTTCAGTGACCATATTTTTCGTTATCTATTCCTAATTGCCACTTTGCATCAGTCACACACAGAACCTTCACCACGCGATGACTCAGTTAGCACATAAATGTATTTAAAATAAATAACGTGTATATTCAATACCGTATTTTAATATAATGATAGATCTTCGATCGGTGAGATAGATATAATTTACTTGTTTACCTATCAATTAAAACTGAATGTTGCTTTTTTGTTTCGTCATGCATATTAAAGTTCAATTCTGAATGTACATAGGTAAACAAGTTGCAGACAATCCAAAATGCTACTAACTAGTAGCGGTTAGAGATCACTTTGCCAAGCACTTTGCTTTAATGTCGTGGCAACTATATACATACTTGCAGGAATTAAATTACTGTCGTTCTAGTTGTGGGAGCATTGCGGTTTTGCTCTATGATGTCATACGTACTCGGGTATTAATGACTCACTGGCCATACTATCATTACAGAATCTACTGTTAACTAATATCTTAGTATACATTCTATTTGAATTTATTTTTGATAGCTAAATGAATAACATGCAATGCAAAATACAAACATAAATGACTGTAAACTGTGCAATGTGCATCTCCCTATACAATGCAACTGTGCCCAATGACTAAGACTGTCCCTAATCTTGCTCATAGTCCAGGACAATACGTCACACTGAAGCAAAGTTATCTCCTGTTTGTGTTCTCATTTATTTACATTCGGTAGGTCATGAAGCGCCGTCCAAATACGCTTCACTTGGAAAACTAAATAAAATATATTTCTACGGCCGTGAATCAAGTATATCATGTTATGAGGCCCCATGACATTCGAGCGTGTGTTACGGGGTGCTTGAACGTTAATGTCATCCCTCTGAGTGAGTTAAACATGCCTTTCCCGCCGATGATGCAATGCATGAGCTGCAATGACGGGCCACGCCAGCTTCCAAAGAAATAATCTAATTAATAAAATCAAAATCCACAACTTAGACATAAATGAACGATGCAAAACAATAGAACATATTTATTAGACACCAAATGTCAAAATGAGTCTACTTGCATTTTTACCTCAGTGTGCGTTCGACCGTGCTAAATCCATATGTACTATGTACCGGTGATTTTTGTATTCTAGGATCATTGGTTCCACAGTTGCTATTGTAGCCGGAATGCCCATTCGTATGCTCGCTGTGTCGTGCGGGTAAGCGTTGAAAAGTATACCTCTTGACATCGTACGTATCCACTAGAGCCAAGAAACCTGACGGGAAAGCTACGGCATATGATATGAGGGCGGCGAGTTCTCCGTCGCTGGCTTCCTCGGGGGATATGTCAATGACGGCGGACACTCTCTGGCGCCAGTCGGCGGCCAGCGCCCGCATGTCGCGCGGCTCTCCCGAGCGCGCGTGCGCCAGCGCCGCGCCCGACACGTCCGCCAGCGAGCTGAACGACGTCACGAACGAGTGCGCGTGCGTACCGCGCACAGGGATATTGAACATTTTGCCTGCGAGCACGTTGCTCGTCCCGTCGAAACCGCCTGAAACAAATTCATTCTTGGCGGGTATTCTTTCACTTGAACAAGTGAGAAAATACGACTGAAGCAGGATTATCTCACTTGAACAAGCGAGAAAATACGGCTGAAGCAGAATTATATAACAATAATAGCGCAACCCCATACGCCACTGCTCAAGAAAGCGAGCTCAAATATTCCTTATTTTCTAATTTTAATCGTACAACATCTTAGCTTAGATTTATACTCATATTTGAACCGATATCATTACCTAACTAAACTCTGATTACGCCTTACATATTGAATTACCTGTAAAATAAAGATCGTCGGCAATTTCCCTTAACAAATGAAAGTCATCGTCCTAGCTTAAAACCAAACCCACAATATCCGTACATCCATAAATCAAATAGGCAACAAAAGCTATCACAACTTTGTTGCTACCAACGAGTTCAAGGCTCGTGAAATTCGCCTGATTAAAACTATTAAATAAACGTATATTCGTTATTGGAGCTTCTCATGAGTTAATGGCGCGATGGGGTGTGTTATATTGCTCAAGTTGAGCAGGCGACGCGGCTCGTGCCTGGCACGCCGGCTCAGCCGCACAGCAGACAAAACACGCAAATATAAATCAATACAAAGAATTGTTAATTTTTCTTCACCTTTGAATATTCTAGTCTGATAATAAAAGTTGCAACTTTTTTTTTTGTGGCCTATTATTACGATCATTTCGTTTCCCTTGTGAATGAGATCTAAGGGTGGCATAACAAATTTACTCACTGGTGGCTAGCAACTTCAAACTATTGTTAAACCATAGTCAATATAATGACAACAAACGAAGGAATATTGACAAACCTTAGTCATACAATATATATTTATTATTTATATTAGTGCATACTTTCATGCAGTATTTTATTATAAAAAAAAATCTCACCAATATAAGCGTATTTCGAAGCCGAAAGTCCCCCGTCAGGTCCTTGGGCTCTCCGCAGTCCAAATTCTAGTAACGATACGTGTTTTCCAGCAACCATACGATATCTAGCAGCGTTTGTAGCCATCAAACTGAAATAAATTAACTTTATTTAATTAAAACACCTCCTTTAATTTAAAACTTGAGACTGTTTTCTTTAGAGAATGTTGGAAGGAGAACGCTTACTTATCTTGTCCAGATTCAGGACATTCTTGGAAAAGGGCAAGTCCGAAGTACCTTTAACCGACGAGCGTGCATGAAAAGATGAATGTGGAGGAAACAAAGGAAGTATATCTGGACCGTAGTACGACCAAAATAGGCGTGATCATACATAATGTACGTTTGTATTATATGTACGAATAAAATTTAATGTATGTAATTGTCGTTCTTGATATCAACCTCAGTACCATCCTCAATTCTATTTATTTCACTTTTTATTATAGCGATAACAGTATTACAACTATAATAGAACAATAGATAGTCGCCAATAAAAAACATTGATAGGCATCAATATGTTTTTTATTGGCGATATATCCCAAGGATAGTACCTTCATATATTTCTGTTTGACCGGTCTTGTACGTTGAGTTTGTAAAATCGGTGAAGTGGTCACAAATGAATGGATGATCACCTCTCTGATGCTTCGTAAAGCAGTAAAATATATATTTTACGTAAAGCAGTAAAAAAGCAAAGCTCTCTGTGAGTTTAATAAGTAAGTTATCATAGATAAACATTATCTTATCATAAACCAATAAGGAATTTCTCATTACACACCATAACATATCCCATATTCCATTATGTGTACATACTTAATACTTAGATAAAAATATTCAACATGCAAATTGATACCTATTCACTGATATAACATTGATCTGATTCATTATAGTTTCTAGTTTTTTTATCGTGATGAAATCAACGTCATATTTTAAGTTAGACCTTCTCACAATTGTGATAACTGCATCATTTCAGATAGTTACGCGCGTATGTAGTCGTAGGCACATTAAGCTAAATAAAAGTAATTATAAAAAAAACCCCGACTGCTAATGACTGACTAAAAAGGGGGAAACAAGCTTTGTATGTATTTTAAATAATTGCAGGCGAAACAAATTGGTAGATACAACGATGTCTCATAGATTTGTTTAATTGAAATTATTTAAAATATATACAAAGCTTGTTTTTCCCTTTTTAGTCAGTCATTAGCATCAGCAGTCAGTGTTTTTGTTTTTTTAATAATTACTTATATTTTAGACTTTTTAGTATGAGAATTCTTACACAAAACAGCAATATATGTATGTACATATTTAGAATCGCTATTGAACCCCCTTCAGTTTTATACCCCACTCGATGGGTTTGGAGGGGAAAAAACAATGTTATAAATCGATATTTACGTCAATAATTGAAACTAATTAAATCTTGAACATGCTATAAAGTAGAAGCGTACAGTTCTGCCAGTCGGAGTCAAAGTCAAGTACAAATCAAAAACTATACGACCTCACTGCCGACGAACAACGACTTTATTGGTAGTTCCCACGTCATGCATCTTCTTATTCAACTATTGTTAAAAACGGCAGAGCCGTTTTGGCAGAAAAAATGACTTAAAAACATTTGACACAAAAAAGTAGTTTCGAGCACATGTAAACACACAAATATAACTTAAAATAATACTTTATTCTGTCTGTTGTACATTCACAACCTAAGTAACTATAATATGAACCAATTAATAAATATTAACAATAATGATCCATATGCAAATCCCATGTTTAGAGCTCTTTCAAGGAGTACCCTTATGACGAAAAACTATAGTTCTCGTTATGGTACCTAATCGTAATTTCCAATTTTGTATGAAATCTAGTTTAGTTCTCTTTAACGACCGCGGCGGCGCTGCTCTGGTCTTCATAGTAAATTATATATATACTTTTATATATAAGGAAAAACCACACAAATTAAGTTAGCCTCAAACTAAGTTCGCGGCTTGTATTATGGGATAACTCAACGACAATATATTTTATAATTTTAAAAAAGTACACAAGTAATTATTATTATATACAAACTCTTATGTATTATCACTTCTTGAAGTCAGTGCCTTTGTAATGCCGTAAATTCAGTAAAATAGGGTAAGTATACTGCGTATATATGCTGTTTTTAAGAGGCACCGACTTCAAGCGGTGATAAAACATAAGAGTTTGTATATAATAATAATTACTTACGTACTTTTTGAATATAAACCTAATTATTATTACTTTATGCTTTTTAGTTCTTGTTTACAATACACATATTTTGAAATCGATTTTTTAAAATATAGTTTTATTTATTTATAAATTACATTTTTTTGTCTTTTATTTTTTATATACTTGTTCTGGAGTTTGCTTTGTTGCCGTCATGCTATGCCGTCATGATTCCATGCATGGAGATGTTCCATGGCATTTGTTTATATACACACTTTTTAATTGTGTATGTTACGTTAATTATTTTTATTTATTTTGGTTGTTTGTATCAAGCGTCCGTGACGCCACAGAAAGGTTAAGTCTGAAAATCAGTGCTGGATTTTATCCAGCGTAANNATACTGAGACTGCCTATTTGGGGCATGCTCACACTGAATACCCACTTTTTGCATAGTGTTTTTTTTTCTTTGATGTAGTTATTTCGTGTGTTTGTGTTTCAAATAAATGATATTCTATTCTAAGGCAACAATTTCATCGTCACAGTACTGAAACCAAAATATGGACTACATATTGGCATATAAGTGTGATTTTACTATTATACACCAGTTTATAAAGAGGTAATGTTTTTTTTACTTTGCTCTTTTATAATTAACGCCCAACAAAGTGGGCCCGGGTCAGCTATTAGATAAATATATAGATACATCCAAGACCCAGGCCAATCAGAAAAAGACCTGACTGGGTATCGAACCGTTGACCTCCTGAGCAGCGGTCAGGTATGTTAACCATTAAACCCTGAGGTAGTCAAATTTGATGATTATGATTACCACAACCTTCGTACTCGGAACACAGTTAACCAAATCTATATTTTTTCTTTCGCTCCCAATTCAGCATGGAAGAATAAAAACAAAGTAAAAATATAATCTTATACTTACCTAGCAAAATTAACCAATGTCAATAAAGTGGTTTCCAGCAGTTGTGCTATTATAAGGGGTCCTTCTACTCGTAGTAATGGGACTCTGTAACATATTAAGAACTGTTATAAAGATAATATTTTTAAGCTCTACACTTATCTGAGCATTATTCCGGTTGCATCTTCAGCAGTGATGCTTCAAAGCCTGGGTCTAAAGTAGAAGCTTTTGTGGGTTACACAAAGTGACTACCTTCTGACCTCTGCAACCCAATACAAATGTTAAGACAGACCCACAGCTTAATGTGCCTTCTGAAGCACAGATTCATCTTCGTTTTTTGAAAATCAATGAAATATCCTAACCAAACTAGAAATAACTTTTTTCACAAAGTTACCTCCGGTGGGATTTGAACCTACGACCTTCAGATCACAAGGCACAAGCCACGCGCCTTTATGGTCCAATGATCATGGTGTGAAATTTTTAAGCTCTAACATATAAAAAATCTCATGAAAAAACGTACCTTGGAAATACAACTGATCCCTCCTCTATCGCACTGAGTTTGATGTCTTTGCAAGTTAAATCTTTTAAATAAGCAAAAAACTCCATTTCAATATTATCTGGTAAGGTTTGTTTTAAGTACTCGATATCTACAATGTAGAAAAAATTTCAATATTTGTGTATGAATATTTAATTAACTGATAAATGTTACATTAAAAACAGTGTACATACCACTATCAGAATAATGGAAATTTTGCAAAAATTTTAAACATTCCTCAAGTCCTGCAAATATTGTGAATTCCCCATGAAATGGATTGGTCCGAAAGAATAAATCAAAAACAGCCACATCATTAACTTTTCCAGATTTCCAGTATGCATATGCCATTGTTATTTGATAAAGGTCTGTAATAAAACCAAGAATAAAATATATGGATTAATACTGAAGAATATAAGGCAGATGTATAGATATTTTACTTTGTGGTGGTTTAATTTATTAAACTACTTTTCAGTAGACTAACCTGTTATAATAAAATTTTTATAACACAAAGTCAATAATTTATTTTAAGATCAAGTTAAATTCTAATCAAATAGCCAGACTCATTCTAATTAAAAATTCTAATTGAAAAAGTATAAAAATGGTCACATTAATTTACACAACACTGACACACCATAATTTTAAAAACTGATACATCACTGATAGTTATACACAAAGTCAATATTACATTTTAAAATGTTTTGTATCTTTATATAAAAAATATTATAAAGTTTCTGTTCTGTTACAGAATTCAAACCACTGATTTTATTACATGAACATAGTTCCTGTAAAACATGCTAACATTTAACAAAATTTAATGTTTTAAAGTTTTCTTATTGTTTTAACTGTCAAACATGATGTTTGGAAAGTTATACATAAATTAATAACTTGGCATAAATATTTCACAAAAGCAAAAATGTTCCACTGCAATATTTTTATTATAATAATAAAATAAAATTATTTTAAATAGTTAAAAGAAGATTCAATACTAATTATATTATGTTCTCTATAAAATATAATACTTGAAGCGCTAAAACCATACTCATTTCAATAAAACAAAAGAAAAATTTAAAAACATTATATGTTTCGTGTGGTTTGGATCGTTTTTTTGAAATTTACTATCAGCACTTCGTCTTTAAAGAAATAAAAATATTTAAAAAATTATATTTATAAAATTAAATGATAGATATAAAAACCTTATACCTAAAAGAAGAAAATAAAACGGTTTCAAACAGCTTGGACGTTGGAGTTTTAGTTATTTAAATTTTGGTATACTCCATACATGTGGGTCGAGCTACATAATCATGTTTTCGTATTAAGAGTAACAGTATACCTGTCAAATTTTTACAGCTTGAAATTAAGGCTTTCTAATTAATTTAGTGTACTTAATTTTGATTTATGTTCATGTGTACTATTGGTTATGGAAAATTATGTTTGCCTGATTAACATCAATGAACTAATATTATATTTTTTCTCCAGGTGATATAGTAGATAATCAGAAGATATTTTAATTATTTAAAAAATTTTGTAAATTAAGGAATGTTGGGACTAAGCAATTTGGTAATATAACCAAGTATATTAAACTGTAAGTTGGTATATTATTATATTACTGAATATAAGACAGATTGATATTTATTAGTTTTTATGTGGTTTACTAATTATCTAAGCTAAACTTTAAAAATTCATTTAAATCGCTTATAACCAGTATACCTTTTAGAATTGCTACTTTTCATAGAACTTGTGTTGATGATTTTTAACATAAAAGAAGAAAAACCCTACGCGAACACAGAGGTAATTGGATAACTTTGCAAAATTAACTTCCAAAATATTTAACTCCCTACTTACCAGTTAGCAGAGGCTGCACAATACCATTTTGTCTTGCCATTTTTTTATAATCCACTTTGTCACTTGACATCTTCGATGTTAGTTATTAAACATATATCATGGAACGTAAGAAATGTATGATATCGGCCGCACGACTAAAAAAAATAGTTTCATAGTGATCAACAGCACGGCTTATCAGCGCGCCAAACACGATTTGACATAAAATTACGCATGCGTACAATTTCCTATTGACGAGCTATTGTTCAGAGGTCAATCTTGAAGGTCGTCAGTTTCGACTTCACTTCAAAAAATATTTAAATAACACGACAACAAATCCAAGTTACTAGACCACAAATTATAATGCAAAGAATAAAATTAGATAAGTAGTTATAATAAAATATCAGAAGCAGAATAATGTGCGTTCGTAGGGTTGTCATCTTATAAAACATATCGATAAACTAGGCATGGCGATCTGAGATCGATTAATCAGAGAATCGATTTTTGGGACTAAAAATATCAATAATTTTAAATCGATATTATGTACTGAATCGATACATTGAATCGATATTTCAACCTCTCAAATCAAGAATCGATGTTTTGAATAAAGTATATGTGTATCGGGGGTCATCTGTTCCTTGCGAGCGCCTATTTTCGACTGCCGGCAACATCGCATGCGATGAGCGTAATCGTTTGGATCCTAGCAGATTAGACAGATTTTTATTCTTAAAAATAACAGAGCTTAATAAGCTTTTTAATTTACCTATCTAACTGAAATTAATATATTTTTTAATACTTGTTACTTTGATTGAGTAGTAAAAACTCTTTAATTAGTAAATGGGTTTGTATTTGTTTAAAAAACATACTTATTATGCAAATCGGAAAAAGATCAATTTTTCAAAATCGATTTTTTTAACCTGATTTTTTTGTGGATCGATTTATTAGAATCCGATACGTATCGATTTCAAAATTTCTTTTTTGGAAAGAATTGGCATCCCTACGATAAACCATAAGTCGATTAAAGGATATCAATAAAATTTTATTTGTATAGTATCGAAACTTAGCAAATTAAATAATACTTGTAATTTTATAACTTGACGTAGTAGATATCATCTTTTTGGAGTATCTGGCACGCAACAACTACATTTTCAAAGTTTCACCCCCCAGTCAGCATAATTATTAGCAATCGTCATTTCTAACAAAAATTTGCCTGTCATTTATATTCTTTATTTGTTTTAAATTTCATCAAAATCAGTATTGTAGTTCTTGAGTTTATTCATTTACAAACGAACCACAAACTTTCTCTTTAAAGTATGTACTATAAATGAAATAAATATATGTTCAGCCCTCAAAAAATTCGGTTGGTAAATTAAATTTCGCATTAATTACGGTCTGCTACGAGGCTGTATCTTAACAACACTAGATATGCTCACAAATGGTGTTTTTTTAACCTAGTTCCATAAAAAAGTATGATTAATTGATCAAAATGGTTTAGTCCTATTACCCCAATGTTGCCAACAACAAATTTCAATTTTCTTATTTGCCATGAAATTCTGGTATACCTATAGTAATCTACATCTTAAAAATTGATTTATGATTGTATGAAAATGCAAATCGATTGTAGAATTTAATTTAACTGAATTAATATTAAGCTGTCAAAATATCATAGAGCCCGTGTTATCAAAGTGGTATGGCAAATTTTACCAGTACATCAACTTACACTAAATTCCAAAATCACTGTAACCATAGCATAGAGACCTGTACTTACACTAATTAATACTTACTTTTCATGCACTAATCTGCACATTGTAAATAGTTCGGCAAAAAAGTAGGGAAATTAACAGGGGCGCCACTATCGTTTATAAGCTAATCAGTACGCCTTTGCTGAGCATTGATATATATATTTTCCAATACTTCAACTTCAAAGTATAAGTTGTTTCTAGTCTTGGTTATGAAACCAAGACTAGAAACAACTTATACAAAGATTCTAAGTCTTGCATAGCTAAGGCATTTTCTATCATATGTAAGTATAAACTTTCCACCAACATTGTTTAATTTAAATATAATCGCGAAATAGTGTTAATGTCATTGCGATACGTTTGCGATAGGAAACTGTCGTTTACGTTAATAGCCCGAACGCAGTACAGGGGATATTTTGAGTGTGATATACATACATATGTATATTTCTTTTTTGTGAGACAACAAATTTAAATTTCCCTATTTGCCATGACATCAGATTCTGGTATACCTATATACATATGTATATACTTTGATTTCGAAAAACTCAGAGACACAAAACAAAAAAATACGTATCATATTTTAATCTAACCATGATAGAACCATTAATACAATATGTCTTCATCGCCGATTGGATGGAATTCAACACTGCAATTTGGATACAGTCTTCTTAAATTATATATTGATGGATACGCCTTACATGCGCGTTCCCCTCTAAAAAAGGTATAAAATCTTATATCTAACACGTTCATAAA
>JADGIL010011009.1:3068-23852 GCA_020352625.1 Cactoblastis cactorum | reverse complement strand
GTCTGTACATGGGAGATATTTTTAGAATTTTTGTCTGTCTGTCTGTATGATTGTACACGCATCACACAAAAAATACTGTAAGAAATTTGGCATAGCAATGGACGATGACCTGTAATAAAAAATAGGCTACTGTTTATCCCGGAAAAATGTACGGTTCCCGAGGGATATAATTTATTGTAGTAGTACTAAGTAATCTACCCGGACGAAGTAGTGGGCATTAGCTAGTAACATATATTATTACAGTGTCAATGACAAGAATCAAAGAGATAAGCCCAATAAAATGACTCACCAGCCGGCTGATAGTGTTGTGTTTCTCTTGTATCGTGT
Source organism: Cactoblastis cactorum (assembly GCA_020352625.1). Lineage (NCBI taxonomy): Eukaryota > Metazoa > Arthropoda > Insecta > Lepidoptera > Pyralidae > Cactoblastis > Cactoblastis cactorum. Next base: position 23,525 of record JADGIL010011009.1, on the reverse strand, counting down.
GTTCGTCAGTTTGTTTGTCCCTCTCCATCTCTTCAAACCGTAGCCTAAGCATTTCACACTGAAATTAAAATTAATTATTTTTTTATTATCAAGTAAAAATAAGCCCATCATTTTGCTCAGTGTGGCCTTCGAGTCTCGCGACTCTTGGCTCTTTCTACCCCGTAAGGGATAAAGACGTGACACTGTATAAAGTGGACTTCATACAGTGTTACATATAAAGTCCAATCCAGTTTACTAAATTTTGTTATAAATAAACAAAAATGGCTAAATCACACAGACTGAACTAGCCCCAAAGTAATTTCAAAACTTGTGTTATGGCATACTAACTCAACGGTACTATATTTTATTACAGTAAATACTAATATAGATAAAAGAAATATCCATGACCGAAGCCATACAAGATAAATTTGATCAAACTGGGGATCAAACCTGGGTAGTGGACAGGCATGTTTATGTACAGAGGTTTACAAAACGCTGTAAGCAAATTCAAATGTAAATTATTACCTCTTTCACATAATGTTCAGTCTTGCTCTTCAGCTCACTCTTTTCAACTTCCAACTCACTCATCTTATTTCTAAAGTATGTCCTAACTCGGTCCTCCCGTGCCTGCACCTCGTGGTTCACCAAGAAAGGCACTTCAAGACTGCCCAGTAGACCCGTTATCCTGCCCTCGGAGTCCACGGAAGTCTCATTAAAACTATTGAAGTCTCCAGAATCATGGCCATCGCCCCTCCTCTTCTGCGATGCAGAGACATATTTCGATACTTCTAATTTGAGGGTTTCGTTTTCCATTTTTAATAATTCATACTCCATCCTAAGTTTTTGGTTATCCTGAAAAATATTTGAATGTTTTACAATAATTTTAATTAAATCAAAATTGTTTGAGCTTATTAAAGCTTTGGCTCCCGGCTTATGGGATACTAACTCAACGATAATATATTTTATAATAAATACATATATAGATAAACAATCAGAAAAAGGCCAGGCCAATCAGAAAAAGGTCATTTTCCTTCATGACCTGACCAGGGATCGAACCCACGACCTCCTGAGTATCGGTCAAGTACGTTAACCGTTACACCACAGAGGTCGTCAATATATATAATGATTAACTAGATTTTGGCACAGTTACGCTCGCGTCCCATAATTCTTGTGTTTAAAATTTGAGCTCGCATTGTTTCTGAGACTGTGATGAGTGGATAGTCAGTATCACTTTTATGTATATAACTAGCTAAAGCCCGCGTCTTTGTCCGCGTAGATTTTACGAAAAATTATATCCCTCGGGAACCATACATTTTTTTGGGATAAAAAGTAGCCTATCTTTTATTCTTTAGGTCGTAGTCCATCTCTTACCAAATTTCATCCAAATCGTTTGGTAGTTTTTGTGTGATGCGTGTACAAACATACAGACAGACAGACGGACGGACAGACAGACAAAAATTCTAAAATTAATAGTTTTGGCTTCTATAGGCCCTATAAAGAGCTCGTATATATTTTATTCTTAAATATCTCCCATGTACAGACATAGCTCAGTTACAATTTTATTATATGTATAGATTACTTTGAAGTGACGATTGTTAATTAAATTATTATTAATAATTAAAACCTTTATTTCTGGTAACAATTATGATTTTCATTAAACTAAATTTTCTTCCTCTTATTATTTTACATAATTATGAGTATTATTTTTAATTTATTTACAATCGTTAATAAATTATATTAATTTACCTGTTCTAACGTGTGTGTTTTTATGCTAAGTTGCTCATTTAAGTTCAAATCATCTACAGAACTAAGAGCATCCTCACTTCCCATCTGAAATACAATGTGAAATATAAAAAAAAAACAAGAAAAACAGACAAAATTCACGAAAAAAAAAGAATATTATACAAGTATAATAAAAATTAGAAATAACATTTTAAATTGTTAAGTACAGTAATCAAATAGTTCTTGTCACAATTAAACAAACTTAATACAGTGAAAAGTTCATAAAGACATAATGATACAATACTAAGCTACGTACCAAGCTACCAGCTTCCGATAAGAAGTCCCCATTGCAGCTCGGTGGTTGACTTGCTGTTGTTACTTTATTAGGCGTTCCTCCAATACGATCTTTCTGAGCTTCTTCCAATGCAAATTGGAGTTCCTGGTTCTTATTCCTAAGCTTAGCGATCTCACATTTGTATTTACTATCACTTTCACTAATATGCCGCTGGTAGTCTTCTAGAGAGGCCTTCAGTTGGGAGATTTCAAAAGTCCTATCAGACAACTGTAAACAAATATGATAAATTAACAGTGTACATAAATTAAACTTACATATGGTTGGAAAGGGACAAGCTTAGTTAAATTTATATCCAGCTGGATAAATTTTGGTGTGGGCAAAGAAGTATGGAAGAAAAAGGGTGAGACCTTTGCCCACTAGTGGGACATAAAAATATAAGGCCAATTAAAAAAATGTTTAAAATCTTATTATTCAAATCTTATTATTAAGCCACAAAATGAAAACTTAGAATATTCCGCAATTTCATCTCTCATGCAGATTGTATAAGCCAGCCAATGGAAAATAATTCATAAAGGCAATTACAAGTTGCTAGCCAGCAACCTGTTACTAAATCAATCAACTTATTTAGTTCTATAAATGTATTAATTTAGTTCTATTAATAAGCCCACTATTCTGTTAAGTGTGGCCATAGAGCCATAGAATCTTGGTTTCTGTCTATAAGGAATAAAATATTTGATATTGCGTTTGTATAAAAAATTCAAATAAATTATTTACTTTTACAACTGCCTTAGTTAAATGTCTCTGTAAGAAAAGTATGTGATGTACAAAACAGACCTGTGATGCAATTTGTGCATTCTCCATAATTTTTTTCTGGAGCTCTTCCTGCAGTAGGCCAGAATCCAACGGAGGCATGCTGCTAGAACTCGACTGTGGCTTGTCATCATTTTTACTTTTAGACTTTTTATTTAATTTTAACTGAAATAAAATCACAACATCTTTTATATGAAACTTATAATAATTATGGATATATTTTGAACTTCTTCTTGTTATTTAATGAATATTAAACTTTTGAAAAAATGCTTGAAAATCTGGTATAATGGCAACCATTGACATACATTATGTTCAAATTCTATGTGAACAATAAAATATTCAATGGAAAAAGACACTACTTCTTTTTCCATTGAATATTTAACAGTTGTAACTAACAACTGATATTTTCCAAGGGTTTCTTTAAAATTGAGTATTAAGGAAATGATAAATTGTAGTTACAGAAAAGTCTCAAGAAAAGTTACAAGCCTAACCTAAATGACTATGATGAGTTGTTCCATCACTTCATACTATCAAACAAAGTTGCTTTTCACTGTCTGTCCCTATGTATGGTTAGATCTTTAAAACTACGCAATGGATTTTGATGGGGTCTTTTTTAATAGAAAGGGCGATTCACAAGGAAGGTGTTTAAACCCGTGCGAAGCCGGGTTGTGTCGCTAGTTCTGAATAAAAAGGCTATGTCACAAACATATTTCAGATAGTGATACTCTTACTACAAACCTGTAAAGTATCAAGTTCGTCTTGTAGCACAGATACTCTGCGCGTCAACTGCTGATTTCTGAATGTCAGCGAATCTATCTCCAGCTCAGATCGCCGCAAAGCCTTGTCTTTTTCTTTTAAGGCATCCTTAAACTCGTTTGATTTAGCTTGTTCATCGAGAACACCCTTCTTCAACACTTTTACATGCACTCTCAACTGGAACGGAAACCGTAAATTTATACAAATTGCCGTTTGTGTTTCGCCGAATTAGAGATAACAAACTCATACCTTAGAGTATTCTGCGGCTAATTTTTGGTACTTTGCCTGAATATCACCTGTCGGCAAACCCTCCATAGTGAATCTTCATGAATTCATAACTGATATTTGCAATGTTTTAGATCAAAGAGTATAGAATCACTACGTGTTTTAGATGTTTACTTAGATTTTACTTCAGTAATCGAACACCCACTTTCTACAAGAATGACGTACGACTGTATCAAATAAGTCTGTGTCTACCTCACGGTATATCTCATCACTTGATAATTTTTGACAGCATTCTGACAGTTATTTTAGCCAATAAGATGAAGGTATTTATAGATTGTGTCATAATCATTATTTGTTGATTGCTTTATTCACAAAGATTATTGTTAACATGGCATATTTCATGCATCTAGAAGAAAAAAATATTTTTATACTGGCAACATCACGTCTGTTGATGTGTCGCGATTGTCCAATGGAAAATATCAATATTTTGAGATTTTATGAAATAAAAACTATTATTCCTGTATAAGTTTTCATATTTATATATTACAAAATATATTGTATCTTTTATCACATCAGTCATGGACGACAGGTTAGTAGTTACCCAACAATTTCAACAATGTATTGCAACAGGTAAAACTATGTTGGAACAATGAAAATTATGACTAAACCGTGTGTTATTCCTCAGGAACATGGAAACGAGCACTTCTACTAGTAACTACGGCGATAGCGATCACCCCAGGAGCATAATACACATTGACATAGATTGTTTCTACGCTCAAGTGGAGATGTTACGGAACCCCGAATTGCGGTCGGTGCCCCTTGGTGTCCAGCAGAAAAATATCGTAGTGACCAGCAACTACGAAGCTCGGAGATACGGGATACAGAAGTGCATGCTAGTTACCGACGCGATTAAAAAATGTCCTAATCTAAAGCTTGTGAATGGTGAAGACTTGCACAACTACAGGACAACTTCAAATAAGGTTTTCGAAGTCCTACAAAAGTGGAAATGCCAGGTAGAAAAATTGGGTATGGACGAAAATTTTATTGATGTCACAAAATTGGTATTGGAGAAATCAAAGAATGATGATGTTAAAAACATTACACTTAGTGGACACCTGTACAGCGAGCATGAAGAGTGCTTGTGTGGATGTCACACAAGACTGAAAATTGCATCACAAATTGCGAAAGAAATTCGCCAAAAAATATATGATGAATTAGGCTTGACTACTTGTGCCGGTATTGCGCATAACAAGTTACTAGCAAAACTAATCTGTCCACTTCATAAGCCTAATGACCAGACCACTATATATCCAGAACATGGAGCAGAGTTTATGTCAACTCTCAAAAGTGTCAGAACCATACCTAGCATTGGATCTAAAACTACAGAAACTCTAATATCTCACAAAATCATCTCAGTAAAGGACTTGCAGGAAGCATCGCTAGAAATGCTGAAAAAACACTTTAGTAGTGACATGGCTGTTAGACTGAAACATTTAAGCTTAGGAGAAGACAATACTCCGGTGAAACAAACAGGTAAACCCCAGAGCATAGGCTTAGAGGACAGTTTTAAAACAGTAAGTATTAAAAGTGAGGTGGAAGATAAGTTTACAGCTCTTTTGCAAAGACTGCTTGTGTTGGTGCGAGAGGATGGGCGCATTCCAGTTTCATTAAGAGTTACTTTGAGAAAAAAGGATGCCAAGAGACTTAGTAGCCACAGAGAATCGAGGCAGTGTCAGATATCTCCATCAATCTTTACTATATCAAGTGGCGCACTAACAGTAACTGAAGCAGGTCAGCAAAAACTTATGACCATAATTATGAGATTATTCAATAAACTTATTGACTTATCTAAACCATTCCATTTGACTTTAGTTGGGTTGGCATTTACCAAGTTCCAGGAGCGCATGACTGGACGAAGTTCCATAGTGAATTATTTGATGAATGATATCTCTGTGCAGTCTGTACTCAACTTGCAAAACGACTGTGATACATCTGCCTCTTCAATGGACTACTCGGCAGCTTCCCCAAGCAGCAGTACAACCACTGATTTGTCTGATGGTGAAGTTGAACCTTCTCCTAAGAAGCCTAAAAAAGTCAACTGGATAGCTAAGAGACGATGTTTCTCAAAGGAGGATGTAGCATCTCCGAGCAAGCTAAAAGTTGGTGAATTGAGATTAAATTCTAAAGAGCTTGAGAAAGTGTCAGAGCTCAGACTGAACTCTAGAGATAGGTCTTTGACGCCCCGAGCCAGTCCAGCAAAAGATAGTCTCTCAGACACATCAGATACAATGAAAGATGTGGCAGAGGGTGGTTGTGAGGATTGTCCGAGTTATGTGGACAAAGAAGTTTTCAATGCTCTACCTGGTGAGATGCAGCAGGAACTAAAGGCAATGTGGAAGAATCCTTCTGGCTCAGAGGTGAAAAGGAGTAGTCCAAGAATCATGAACAAAGCAAAGCCGAACACACTCTTAAAATATTTTGTTCCACACAAATAGTATTAGTAAGAGTTTTATCTTGTTAATTATTTTAAGTGATAAGTGAATGGTTTCTATTTTTTCAAATCATACAATTTTTATTCAGCTGATCAAAATACATGTTTATGTTAAAAAAAAATGTTTTTGATTTATAGAATTGAAAAAAAATGACAAAGACATAATGTATAACTGGGCATATCATTTAATATCTATATTTTTTACACTTTCTGTGACCATGGATAATAGTTCTGTGAACTTGTGCACACTATTTACATTGACTTGTAAGCTCTTGGCCACTTGACCATATGAAACTACATCAACATTGACTTGTAGTCTGATCTTGTCTCCATCTGTGACAATATTGGAGTCACTGCTTTGATATGACATCTTGTCGCGTATCTGTTTCAGTCTTCTTAGGGAGTCTTCAGTTTTCTGAACAGATGTCAATACATCTTCCACATATTTGTAATATCTGCAAAACAAAATCTCATCACAGTACACTCATTTATGAAATTGGTTGTCTCGAGGTAATGCGCACTAAAACTCATTTAAAACCCGAGGTTAATTTTTTTTAATGGATTTATAATTTATAGTCAGTGTGTACAATCACAAGTTAATAAAATCGGTTGGCAGCGCGTTTAACCGCTACGCGCGTAACCCTAAAACAAACAATAAACCAACAATATAAAAAAAACTATCCTTTTTATTTTTAATTTAAAATTATTGATGAAATAATTTGAGCTATTTATTCTTGTCGACTTATTCAACAGTTAGTAACTGTAGAGAGTAAAGACTTGCTTAACCTGCAATTAGTATCAACTGATTTTATTTCGCCTAAAATTTTTTCTCAAATTATACCAAATAGATTAGGAAAAAGTTAAATATATAACTTTTTCCTAACCTATTTGGTATAATTAATGGATAAATTCTAGTATACAATTGAAAATACTTACGAAGCAGTCATCACATTAAATAGTGTCTCATACAGATCAATCAAAAAAGCATTATCCAATCTTTTGGAGGCATCTTCATTAAATTCATGTATTGTGTTTGACACAACGTCTATATAGGCACAAGGCTTATTAGGAACGCTCCTGTTGGTCTTTCTGTACAATCTTGGAATATCACTGACTTGTTTTAACTGCACTTTACAATATTCCGACAATTCATTTACAATACACTCCTTTATTTTATCATTAGTTGCTCTCAATGAGTTTTCTGAATGACTCAAACTGATTCGTAAAATATCAATAGCTTTGGTACTAATTTTCGATTCCACATGCTGTAGGAATTGTGGTAATTTTTGCAGTAATGCTTGTATATCTACATAGATATTAATACTGTTATTTATCAATATCTTATTTACATGTGTAGGTTCAACCTTTGAAGACGGATTCCTCTGAAAACCAACAATAAACATTAAATAAGACGACTGACAGCCGAAAGGAATTCACTGAAACAACATATTTGAGTAAAAAAGAATATGGAAATGGACACCATAAATAGATTATGGACACCATAATAATATTAAGATAGAAAGTTGTATCTACTGTTCTGATGATAATTAATAAGATTGTGATGTTAATAATCTCTACCAAAAAATTACAAGACATACCTGCATACAAAATGCACCGGCCCAATAAGCATATCTAGACAGCAACTGCAGCGAGAGCTTCCAAAATTTGTGCGCAAGAGCCTCTATGTACATGCCATCGCTCCAGCAATCCTGCAGGGCTTTCCAACATGCCTGCGTCTCTTTTAAGACAAAATCGTTGCTGTGTTCTACTGTTGGATTACTATTAAGTATTGTTTCATAATTTCCTGAAAGAGAAAATATTTTTCAAAATCAATACACTAAATTCCTTTTGCTGCTTCTGCTGCATTTTTTCACTGTGACTTAATTAGTAAGCAAACAGGTACGCTAAATAGAAAAATAAGAGGTTATCACAGCAAAATATATTTAGAAAAAGTTGAAGGGACTCCAAAATTTGTATTGGTAATAATAGTATACAATGTGTAAATATAAATTCAAGTTCAACATACCAGCAATTTCCTGAAATCTTATCTGAAAATAGACTGGCAGATTCCACCTCCTTTGAAAACTTTTATATTCTGCAGTTCCATGCAGTAACTTTACAGTTTCCTTATCAGTACAATACCCTTCCAGCTTCTTAACAAACTGCATGCTTTCACTGTATCTCGTGTAAAATATCTGAGGGTTGCCAGGAGCAAAAATAGAAGCTAAATTTACCTCCAGTCTAGATTCAACTTCACACCAAAAACAGTTCACTAAAAATCTATATTTTTTCACCAGAAATGTTAACTTGGAATGTTCTGTCATGGTGAGGAGCAGTTTGAGCTTGGTGTCTAATAAAGACAAGATTTTATTATAGATGCCTTCAAGGCCGTCAGCACTTCTCTGGAGTGCCGATTCACTGATGATATCTTGCAGCAATGGCGCCACTGCCTGCTTCCTTATAAGCATTTCAGTTTCAGGAATGCGGTCGAGTGAGGTAAGAGTAACTAATATCTTTAGTAGACTTTCTGCATCATTATCATTCCAAAATTTAAAAAGCAAATCATTCAACACATGTACCAGTTTGGTGCCTAGATCATTGAACTGAACTTTTTGTTCTGGTTTTACCAAACTATCACACTTGGCTATGCTGAACTTTAGCTGGTTGTACTGCATGGCTGCTCTGTCTGTCAATGCAACCTGGTCTTGAACTTTTTTATCAGATACATTTTGCAGTATGTTGTCCAAAGTTTTTAAGCAATTAACAGTTTGACTATAATATTTGAGGAGTTGTTTCTTTTTTTGAAGTCCATGTCTCTGATTCAACCACATGGAAAGCTCTTTCATAGCTTCTTCTAAACAGTGTTTCACACTCTGTAAAAATAAACTAGGCATTTAGATGAAAAAAATAGCCTATTTAAAAAATATATATCTTTGATATTATACTTTTTAAATAAGCTATTTTTGAAATATCAAAATGTCATTTTTCAATGTTGTAATAATGTTTCAGTCTGTTTACTAAAAAAAAAACAATAGGAAGTCAAACAAATCAACCAATGTCTGTATCTCTATTCCACAAATAAGCCATTCAGCTAAGCTTGGCCATGTCATAATCTCTAACCAGATAGGCAGAGCCAAGAGTTTAGAGATCCAAAGGCAAGACTAAGCAGAATGGTAGATTTTTTGGAATGGACATTTGGTACAGATAAATAGATGTATGTACATAATTTGTAACTTATATATTTAGGGGCAAATCATTCCCATCAAAGGACATCGCCCACACCTATGCAGCAAGTAATACTAATTGCAAACATAGATTATGTTATCACTGATTGATTACTCACTAAAAGTTCATCATTTAGATGGCTAAGGGGCACTTGGATTTTGTCAATAGCCTTGTCAAATCCAATGAGTGTAGCACATAAATTGACAAAATTGGCATAATCCTTGTTTATAAGCTCTATCATCGCCAGCCTAAGTACTTTCAAGTACATTCCCAGGTCATCTCGCATAGTCTCTAACGAAGCCACATTTTGATGCTCAGCCAAGAAGTTGTCGACGGAAAAGTTTGTCTGAAAGTATTAACAATCCATATGTAGCTTTCACATGTTGAAAATATCAGTATCAGGAAAGATGTTTGAAAATTATACCTTGACAAAATCATTCTTATCAAAGCACAGGCCCCGAGGGGCTGGCGGCAGTGTAAAGTCCACAGAATCCCTGTCCATGGTAGCTGGTTACTTAGCACTGAATTATGAAGGCACCATCATTGAGAGGAATAGTTTAAGTATTTTATTTCTATTATTTAGATCGCTCCCTTTCGTTGGCGAACATTTTGACATATATTGATGTAAAATCTGACAACCGACACGTCAGAATCATCTGTCAAATTACAAATTTGGATACACACACTCGCTACTAAATAAAAAGTCGTAATCAATTTTCGTACTAAGAGGTCTCGGGAGATCGGCAGTCAGGTCATGATGGAAAATAATATTTTTCTGCCTAACCTGGGTTTTGGATGTTTATCTGTATATAGTGTCGCTAAGTTAGATCCCATAATACAAGCTTAAAACTATAATATTCAAAAATCCGATCAGTATTTTATTATATTTTATAATTCGTATCGTTTATTATTTTCCCGGCAGTTAAAAGAAATAAGTTGAAAAAGAATGTTTCTTAATATTGCTTTTACGCTTTTTGATAATTATTTCGATTAAAATCCCAAGTACAATATTATGACTATAGTATACTATATTACTAGCTGACTGGTGCCCACTTCGTTGGGCGTAAATTATTAACAAAGTTAAAAACTTTACGTCTCTATATAGTGGCATATAATTTTAAATCTATAATATATTTTATTACACTAAAATCTTCTTCAAGGATCACTTTCCCTGTTCTTGAAAACTGTATGAAAATTTTGTCTAGTACTTTTCGAGATTACCGCAACAAACAGATGCGGCGGGGACTTTGTTCTATAATATGTAGTGATACACACGTGTACTGATTGTTTTCTAAGCACTGTATATTTTAAAGTTTTATTAACCTGCCAATAACAAAATTACTGGTTTAAACGAGGAGACAATTGGGTGGGTTAATATAATAAACAGTTACATGTCATATTATGCTAAATGGGCTATTAGAACTGATTATGTACAGATTTCGATCCAATTAGATTATTAGTAATCCGTTATTTTCAGTCAATTTAACTTATTAGGTTACCTGAATAGCTTATAACCCGAGCAGTTATATTATGCCTACTAATGACAAACATTCAGGACGCAATTTTCTGCATATCTCCAAGTCTCGAACTAACATTATTCGCATTTAGTAAAAGAATACCTTGCCTTCTTACCAGTAAAATATTTTTGTACAATGTTTAATTGTGAAGATCTTTTTCTAGGTCGTGCTAGATTTGTCATGCGCTACATGGGTGTGTGGCTTCCTCCGATAAAAGAGTCGCTCATTAATAAAGCTTACAAAATCTTCATGGTATTTTTACAGTACCTTTTCCTGATCTTTCAAGTGATCTATATTGCAGAAGTATGGGGTGACTTGGAAGCGGTTTCTCAAGCATGTTACCTGCTCTTCACTCAAGCATGTCTCTGCTTCAAAGTGACTGTATTTCTTGTAAATGATGATATGTTAAGGGGCTTATTGCAACAGATGAATTCTGACGTTTTCCAACCTCAATCCATGGAACATGAAAGGTACTCAGGTACAAGCAGTAACTGTCTTTCTTAGTCCAGGTTATCAAAAATCCAGAGTCATTGAACACCGATAAGTTTCTTTTCAGTTGCGAAGTTCCTTGACGACCGAGCTAAATACTTATGCTCGAAATTTTTACTATACTTACGGCAAAGAATTGACCGTTTAATATGCATGAACAAACGTCTCATAGGATACATCTAAACGTATTTCTTTGTACATATATTATTAGATAAAATATTATATTAATTATAAAGACTTATGTATTCCATCATTATTTATAGAATTTTGAAAGTGCAAGCTACAAGAATTAAGAGGTTCCTGTTCGCGTTTATGATCAGCTCACAAACGACCTGCGGGTTGTGGGCTTTGAAGCCGTTGTTTGATGACGCTGGGAGCAGGGATTTCCCTTTCAATATGTGGTGTGTACTTATATGTTTTATATTTTTACTAGGATTTTTTCGGCGTCAGCAAGCCAAAGGATAAATAAAACAAAAGAATTTCGCGTCTTTGTATAAAATTCTCATTAAACACTTATTCTTCCTGTAATTATTTATTTATTCTCTTCAGAAAGTTTACAGCTATATAAACATGAATACTTATAATATATGAGCCATTAATAAGTTTCGAGTATCGAACCCAGGACCACCTGATTAACAGAGTGACATGTTAACCATTACACCACTAAAGACTTGAATCATCACATCTGAAATGATGATAATATCAGATATTCTTTATACATCCAGGATGCCAGTGTCCCCCGCGTCATCTCCTCAGTACGAGTTTGGGTACGCGTTTCAGCTGGTCACCATCAGCATCAGTGCGTTCATGTACTTCGGGGTGGACAGTGTCGCACTCAACTCTGTCATCTTCGGCTGTGCTCAGATTAAAATCGTCAAGAATAAAATATTGGGTGTAAGTCGGCGGATGAAGAGAATTTGTCTGTAATGTTTACAAAAGGGACCTTTTGTAAATTAGTACAGTGCATTACTTATATGTATAACGACGCTAGAAAGCAATCTTTTTGTATCTCAAAAATGCGTTTCTTCCCCACTAACTTCTTGGATTGAGAAAAAAATACTTCACGCATACTTTTGGATTCTTCTTTACGAAAATTAAAGGTCGTTAAATAAATAAAAAAAACATAGAAAATTGAGATGCAGTATTTTTTTTTATATACAAGAAGGCAACAAAAAAACGCATTTTTTCGAGATACGACAAAATTGCATTCTAGCGTCGATTATAATTCTGTAATTTAGGTACAATATTTCTGTAATTTGTACCTAATTTTTTAAATTTGTACATAGTTTTTTACGAACCTAGTTTATTGGTTGCAATAATTTAGCAAAAAAAGTCGAATAGTCGACTCCGACAACTAAACAATCGTGGTTAAGGATGTAGAAAAGGACCAAGAAAAAGAAAGGTTGAATGCTAATTACGATGAAAATAAAAATATACTAAATTAAATATTGAATCAAAACAATTATTATGTAAATCTCCAACAGGTAACACCGGTAGACTCCAAACTCAGGCCAGATGAACGTAAAGAAGTGATTGCAAAAAATCACAAAATTCTGGTCGAATGTGTTAATCACCATCAGGCTATCGTAGCGTAAGATATCCGTTATTTATTCACAATATTTTGATCACCATTTGAGAGTTAGCGGTAAATATTTCGCTAAATTTAAACGATAATAGTTTATCAGTTGCATTTTACATACATGCCAAAAGCTTCAGTTAGTTAAATTCAACTGTAATATAGTAAATTCTCTAAGGCTAAATTATAGGAAGATGCCTGGCCTCTAAGCCAGTGCAGTTTTCACATGCTTAACCCGCTAGACCCTTAGATTCAGGCGCAAAATTAGTCTTTCAAAAAATGTCCTTAAGCCGTAAAATGTCTCTTTCTATACTATATTTTATAATAAATACACATATACATATAAATCAACATCCAAGACCCAAACCAATCAGAAAAATATCACTTTGGATGATGACCAGACCAGGGCTCGAATCGGGGACCTTCTGAGTAGATAGTGGTCAGGCAAATGAAACCATTACACCACGGAGATCCTCAACTGTTGTATATATTTCAGATTTACACAAAACGTCGAAGACGCATACCACAGCTACTTACTGTTTCAACTGACAGGGTGTGTCGGCATATTTTGCATGTCAGCGTTACGTTTGCTCGTAATCAGCTGGCAGAGCATGCAGTTCTTCTCCATTATGAGCTACCTGGTCGTGATGAACACCCAGCTCTTCGTCTGCTGCTGGTGTGGCAACGAGCTTACTTGTCAGGTGCATCAAGCTTTATTAAACTTATGTATTTATGTATTAAAAACAAAAATGATTTGGTAAAAGGAATTCGTCTGTTGAAATTTGAATAATGGCTGCCTACGTGTCAACGTGTTCTTAAAATATTTCTAGAACTTGCTATTCAATTCCTGCTAATGCTATCGCTGTGACTAGCCGAAAATTATTTTATTTTTCTCACTTCAATATCTTTCGGAATAAATTGAAAACTATTAAAGATTATATAATACTATATTAGTAATATTCTTAAACCATGTTTCAAATTTTTCCCCTTGATTATTACAATCTGCGCGGAAATAGTACAGCTGACACATTCTAAGTTTTTCTTTCGATCCCAGACCAGCATAGAAGATAGTCTAATAATATACTTTAAAAGTTATGTGAAACAAACCTAGACATGTACTTAAAATTACTATGTTGAACCCCAAACGTAAAGATGTGATGGTTTGTTTGTAAAATGTGTCATAAAAATATACTGGCCGTGACAACATGTAAGCTCGCTTCACTTGCTAAATAAAGGACCTTTGTATTTTTTTAGAGTGAAGAACTCCACACAGTGATGTATGAATGCATGTGGTACGAGCAGGACGTCCGCTTCAAGAGAGACCTTTGCTTCGCCATGATGCGCATGAGTCGCCCGATGGTCCTTCGAGCCGGACACTATATTTCGCTATCGTGGCAAACGTATATTGCCGTGAGTAATTTACATTGCTAAAGATTGTACAAAACAAGCATCCGTAAAATTTAAAATAAAGGAAAAAATTGGTAACAAGTTTTCAAATATTATAAATTTTATTTTTCAGGTGCTAAGGATGTCATACTCCTATTTTGCTGTATTGAATCAGGCGCACAAATAAATATATTGTAATTATATAAATACATAAGGTTACTGGAAATCTATATATCAATAAATAATTACCAACATTGATTGATAGATAATTTTAAAATTTTACTGCAATTTTTTTAAAAAGCGCTGATATAAATAAATATAAATCAAAGTCAAAGTTAATGAAAGGTATAGAGAACATGTATGAAATGCCAAAGTATTTAATTAAATTTCAAACACAACCAGACTTAAGTATATTTCAATTTTTCTCTGTAAATATATAAAAAACACTCACTCATCATGAATTTTTAGAAACTACAAGTGCTAGGGATCTTAAATGTTGTATACGGGTACCTTTTAGTACGTAGGTGCTTACTAAGACGGGACTATGCAAAATTCCCCGGGATCGGAAGTAATGGGACACGAATGGTAAACGCAGGAAAAAGCTAGTTGTAAAAATAATCGTGTACAGGCCTTAAGATAGTGAGTGCTCGCTTCGCTCGAACAAATGTAAAATCACGGAAACGAACTACATAGTATAAAACACAAGGAAGGTTTTTAAATCCGTGCAAAGTCAGGCCGGTCACTAGTATAGAAATAAAACAATAAACTGACAAATTAATTGTTTATTATAAACCGTGTATCACATATGCGTAGTGTACATTCACGACATTAGGCAAGAGTGTGCTTAGATTATGAAAGTTATGAAAAAATACATTATTTTAAACGCTCAACGATAACTTATACGAATTTTAGTCAAGTTGATAAATTCGTGCGCTTAAATTAAGACAATAGCTAAATTAATTGTTACAACCATTTTAGAACTTGATCTTTGTTTGAACGAAGATTTGTTATACACTTTAATGTCATGTACGTAAGGCATAAATTAATTCATAGAGTATTTAAAAAAAAAGTACATTCTAGGAACTTTCATATATACGAGATAAAGCGAAGTCTGGCATAAAATATTCAATAATATTAACAGGAAGACAGTAATACCACATTATGATCATAATATCCGTAAAATTATCTTACGTACAGTACCTTAAAGTTTAAATTGATCTTCGCTCTTAAAAAAAACATCATAAATACCATAATTTAATACATTCACACAGAAAAAGGCAACATTTGATTCACACAATCGGTTTATCACGCCTTCTTCCAGCAAAAATAAGCAAAAACTATGGATATGCAATATAATTATTTATCGGTTATGGGCAGACTTTAGTCTATGGTTAAATTTAGTTTTAACAGTAATTCCAGTACCGCTACCACGTCTACAATGTGTCAAACATAAATTATAACATAAATTAGACAGTAAATTGCCGCTTTTCTTTTGTTCTGTAAATTGCCAAATTTGTCTAAATTTAGTTCATTATTTCGTCATCTGCCAACTTATACTTGCCGCTCTGTATTAATGACAAAACTCGCAAGCGTACACAAGGTGCGGGCGTATCAACCTTTATGAAAAAAAAACGCAGCGCCTCTAGCGGTCACTTGTTGAACTAAAGATAGGTAGTGTGAAACTGATTACATAGCGAAACGTCGTTTGCTTGCGCTCTGAGTATTTATTAAATAACTAATGGTAGCGGTACAAGGGCCTTAGACGTTACTTTTGGAAAAAGAAGTGATTGAAAACGATAAGCGAATAAATAATGGGACTGACAATTGTTTTAGTATCATGTTGCAAGCAAGATTACTGGAATAGATTCATTTTTATTTATTTAATTTAAGTAGCACTAAATTTAGTGATTATCACGAGGTTTATCCATTTTTTGCTATCGTTTCCGCTTCTTTTTCGAAAGGTCTACGAACCCAGAATATTCTGTAATTTAGTATCTATTCAGTTGTACCTTTATCTCAAGCGTCTGCACCTTTAGGATGAACACACCATCCTTATCAATCATACAAAATTAATTAATAAAAAAAGTCTTTAAGAAGTGTCGTATTTTATCGAGAATAATAAAGTATTAGCTTATCTTTAGACAACAGAGACTAGATGGAAACGCCTTCGCACACTTTTGAATTGGTATAAAAAGTTCAACCTTAATCCATTTGCACTAAGCTAAAAATGGTATACAGCATCGGTGTCTTATGTAAAATTGAACTTTGCACACCATTTTCGCGTTTGTGTAAAAATTAAATAAGGTTCTAATTTTATTAACATAAAAGTTCTGAAGTATATTTCCGCCGAGTCCCAATTGATCCATATCCGTAATTTTTAAACTAATCGCTTTAAAATCGCGCATCAAAATCACAAATAGCTTGATTTATCAATAGGTAACAGTCAGTCGCATTTTTTTACATACGAAGCTCATTTTATCTTAAAAGTGCAAATATCCATTCATTACACTGATATCATTCATAATCGTTCAGAATTAATAATCTTGCGCATTCAAATGTTGGAAAAATTATTTCTATGATTCGTAAAAACCAAAGAAATTTTTCACTCGGTAAATCAGAATATAATAAATTACTGAAGTCGTATTATTGAGAAAAGGACTAATGATATGTGCTTTTGTGCGATTTTAAGGTTCCTCTTATATGTATATAAGACTAGCCACCGTTCCGTGGTTTCGCCCATATTTATCCAGTTTCTGTGTAAATTATGGAATAAAACGTCTATGGCCTTCTTCGATAAATAATTTTTCAAATAGAACAAGTAGTTCCTGACATTAGAGCGTTTCATCAAACAAACTCTTCCGCTATAGTATACACATATATCACTTTAATATAAATAAATATATAGGGACAAATTACACAGATTAAGGTAGCCCCAAAGTAAGTTCGAGACTCGTGTTATGAGATACTAACTCAACGATACTATATTTTATAATAAATACACATATAGATAAACATCCAAGACCAGGCCAATCAGAAAAGGGTCATATTCCATCATGACATGACCGGGGATCGAACCGGGGACCTCCTGAGTAACGGTCAGTTACGTTCACCGTTACACCACGGAAGTCGTCATCATCAGTCAGTTTTACAGAGGCCTAACTTCCCCGCTCTCCCCATTTTGGGAGGGCGGGGGCTTTTTTAAGGCCGGTAACGGCCCGAGAGCCGGCTATTTGTCTATCAGGGCGGTGATCTCTTACATAAAAAAAAGAAAAAGTCATTTACCAGTGTAATGAATGTTTTGCAAACAATAGTTTGAGTTTTAGTAAAAAAAAAAAGGACGCCCACCATTATAAAATACGCAACGACGCGTCATAAAAATATTCGTGTTAAAACAGTGCACGCGGAAAATAAAGGCGTTATTTTTAATTATCCATATCACAGGTATGCTAAGCTTAGTGGATATCACTCGTTAAGCTGTCGACACACGAAAGTCGCCGGGTCCGGCAGCTTTAGTGTGTAGACAGCTTTAGACGTATCAGTGGCAAAATGTTTTTTTCGCTGTCTCCTATTCTTTGTTCACTTGAATGTTTAAAATCTCTAGTACCAATAGCATTTGAGTCAAACCGCTATTAGACAAACAAGACGTGACAAAACATAAACGGATATCCTGTTTGACAACGGAACCCTAGAAATTTTAAGATTCCATTTACTATACTATTTTTTGTTTCGTTTTTATACGTTAATTTTCGCTATCATGCACCAACATAAAGTAAACATTATTAATTTTAGACAAAACACAAACACAAACGCTGAATCAATAATTTCAACATACAAAAACGATTTCATCAACATTATATCAAATACATTATATCAATACACAACACAAACATAATTTAACATCGATCAATAAACAACTAGAATCACAATCCCGCCAAAAAAGTGTCCTCGGCAAATCTCTGCTCATTGCTTATAAATGACATTAAATGACCAGACTTCAACTAGTCTTGCTAGTTTGACACACTATTCTGGAAATGGAACTTTGTCGAAATAATCATAGTAGTTTTTTTTTATGTCAGAGGGAGGCAAACGAACAGGCGAGTTACGAGATGTCAAGTGTTCACCGCCGCCCATTGACAACTGCAACACCTGCGGCGTCACAGAAGCGTTGCCGGTCTATAAAAATCCCCGCCCTCCTCAAATGGGGAGGAGAGAGAAGTTGGACCTCCGACTCTCCCACTCACCGGACGGAGCATGGCCGCTGATAGTAGCCATTCAGGCGTCGGTCTTCTGCGGGAGTGTGGTACTTCCCCGGACGAGCCGGCGCATTCATGCTGCAGGCTAACAAAGCAAGCAGCAGGCTCCACACCACTACAAATATAGTTGTCATCATTATTGAAGTGAGGACGTTTTTTTAACCCCCGACGCAAAAAGAGGGGTGTTATAAGTTTGACGTGTCTGTCTGTCTGTCGGTCTGTCTGACTGTGTGTCTGTCTGTCTGTGGCATCATAACTCCCGAACGCATGCAGTGATTTCAATTTAGTTTTTTTTGGATTAAAGGTGACTTATGTGCGAGTGTTCTTAGACATGTTTGATGAAAATCGGTTGAGCCGTTTAAAAATTGTGAGGAGTGAAAGTTCTTGGGGCGGGGGTTTTTTAAATTATTAAATTTAATTTTATTTGTTTAATTATGTTCGTAACTGTGAATCTAGTTCTTTATTGTTGATCGAAGTAATTTAATGTCCAACCTCTCCAAAACATTGCAAAAAATAATATCCACAACCGAAATTTTGAAAACATCATTGGTTCACAACTTCAATATATTTGCACACTTGCCCAACACTGGGATTCCAAACTGGGCATACACTCGCAACGTCGTCTGTACATACTCGGTGTATACCACTTTCGTTATAGCCTATATACATTTTGTTTCGTTCTCGAAGGTTCTATAAGCTTGCATTTTTAGATTCCACGTAATTTTGATACATTAATTTTAAAAATTCATCAGAATTTATACTAGAATCTTAATTTGACATCAAATTAGATCGAAATATTGTACAATTTAGTCTTTAAATATATTTAAAAATAACAATAGCGATGAATTAATACAATTTGTAACAAAACTCTCTTTTTTCTCTGTAACTAGTTTTGTGCAAATAAACTTTGAATTTTAAATAGCTAAATCGACATTCTTCATAAGTAGGTATTTATATTTTGCATAAAATCTATGAAGCGTCCTACGAACTGATGTCAAGTTTGGATAAGTAAGGATAACAGAAAAATACATTTTCTGAGTCAAAGGTACTTAGCAATGACAAATTCGCGAACGTCACAAGACACTTCTTTAATTGTACAAAGCGTATAAACCAACTCGACAGAAATTTAAAAAAAAAAAATCACTCAATTCGTATCTTGGGTCGACAGCTACAAAGACACAGACAGACAAACATACCAATATTGAACTTACAATATTTCTCGTTAACACATCGGGGTTAAAAAAATACGGATTTTGACCCTTCGTCAACGAAACAAAGTAGTTTTTTTTTCCAAATTTCTATTCACCAGCCACACACTTCCACATTCTCACTTAACCGACTTTTATGCTCTTTCTAACAATATAATATAATAAAAAATAAAACACATTAAAAATAATATGCGTGTTTTAAATGTACAATTCAATAAATCAACTTACCAAAATGCTAAATCTTGAAAATGGTGAAATTCGCCAAAATCTGGTAGTGTATGGCAAGCTTGCAGGACGACGCATAAATAAATTAAATTTTACTATCTAAAGAGCACAAATAAACGGCTATGTCCGACTACGTTATAACTAGGAATGGTAATACTATAATATTTATAGCGTATCTACAGAACTTTTGGTCGCAATAAGATTTTCTGATGATAATAGGTAGAAAAAATCAAACTTTGTGAAGTATACAGCATTTTTATTATTTTCACCTATTACCCAACAAACACACACACACACACA
>JADGIL010010978.1:16129-35302 GCA_020352625.1 Cactoblastis cactorum | reverse complement strand
AACTTATTAATTTTTTCTAATTCATCTATTCTTTCCTCTAGATCTACTTTTAAATTAGGACAGCTGCTATTCAGTCTGCTATCATTTATGGGTGATGTAAAAGTGATTTCTGATATTTCCTCGTCTGAAAGTGATTCAAATGAGTTTTTAGTAGAAATATTTACATCATGAAGACTTTTTAAAGATGGCAAGCATAAATTGCATTTCCAATTTGTTTTATTAAGTTTAGTCATTAAGTTAAACTTCTTGGAGGTTATATTTGTACAATCTAGATGAAAGTTACATTTACAGATTTTGCATATAAGATGATCTTTTTTATTAACAGATTTATTGCATTTTTAACTTACACACGTGTATTGGGCACACGATCTAACTCACTTCATAAAGCATTTTTACTACGTGTGTTTTTATTAACGTTACAGAGTTCAACTGTGTGCGTGTAAGTGACACGAGACACCTACAAATCAAATTTTAAAAAAAGTATCGCTTTGACGGTAATATGTGATAAAGGTTTTGCAGTATTTAAGTGAAAGTAAATACATACCTTTAAAATATACGAAGCAACCGATTAATTAGACTTTTAAAACGAAACTCAATTAAGACCTTTGGAAAAGTATCAAATTTCTTTTTATGGTTCGTTGTTTGAAACATACAATAAGAAAGGATTTTAAAAAACTTTATTTTTAAACTCCTATTCGTTTCAACTGGTATGAGCAAAAGATAAATATACATATATAATTATCAAAGAAAGTAAATCATTCACAAATAACATTGTAAGATGACTGATTGAATCATCCAGACCTAATGCTCAAACGTACCATCCAAAACGATCTATTTAGACAGTGTCCAGAAGGGCTCGAAAGTTTATATTAAACGCCATCGAAACAACGTGGCCACTGCTGCGGGCGGAAATCTAAATTATGAAGGTAACGTGAAAAGCGTAACTAGAAAAACATACAACCGATTCAGCTTTAAATCACGCGAAGGAACTCTTGTCTCAATCACTTAATACAATAAAGGAAATGGCGATTTCTGTACGAACAATCATGTAAACATAATCACGTAAACTACATCATCATATAGGCATATGAATTAAATTAAAATTTGGAATTCATATAAATAAATATATATCCTATCATCGTATCGTATATCATATCTATATGTATATCGGAGTACTAAGTCTAAAATTTTATATAATAAAGATCAGCTAGTTCTGTTTTAATGAATGGTTCTAGACGGCTCTATGTATATGCAAATTTGGATATCCAACCTCGGAATTTATAGTATAGTATGGTCGCGATACAGGGATTAGTTTCTCTAACACATATACTTACCAGTTGCTGAAAACACAGTGATATGCTTTTGAGAAAATCTATTATATTTTTGGAGTAAAACAATGAATTGAAATGTACCTATACGTATGTATTTGAATGTACAAGTACCAGTACTCTTGGACCACACTGATAGAATTCATTATTAAAATTCTTCATATAATGTAGAGTAAATTATAATTATTTATTAAATAGTAATCCCGTTGCTGCCAGAGCCGATAAGCATGAGATCATTATTATGAAGAAGTCATGGAACTTAATGATTATGAATGATTAGGAACAGTCAATTCGCTTTGATTCCGTTAGCTAAGAATCAATTTGGAAGGAGGGCAAATAATGCCAAAGTTACTTAGTCATTGCTGGCGATTTTATGTTCTACTTTAAATAATTAATAATTATGATAATCGTATCTAGGCAAATAACTGTAACAATCAATGAAAATAATATTAAAAAACTTAGCAAAAGCCTTAAGAGAAAAACAAGTACTTAAAAACGCAGACGTATTGATACCATAGTATTGCTGATAATTAGAAATAAAAATAATTACATTTTTTTAAATTTATGAAGCCATTTTTCGAGATTGAATTTTACAATCTGCGAGTTTCTTTCGTTATGGTAAAAAAGACAAGATTTTGTCATTGCAATTGGAACCAATCTGTTATCAAATCATTACATTATAAGTATTTTAGGTATGTAATCATAATATTTATCAAATTAGTCTACCAATCTTATCTACTAAATTTATTACATCCTGTTTTTAAAATATAAAGAAGATAAAATTGACAAAATTAGTACTTATCCAATAATTTCTCATTCCGTTTAAGTCCTTCAGATAGACTCGGTTACACTATAATAAATTTGTTATTTCAGCTGGTAACGAACAAACACTTTGAATCATCAAAACTCTTACTCATCCCAATTTAAAAATATTCTCGGGTACAGATGGCTATTGCTTATTCATTTTTCAGTTATATTTTTCGTATCCTTCATTAATTTAAATAAAAACTAGATGAGATCACCAAATTAGTTCACAAAACTAATTTTTGAGGTTATCTAAATGTCTAATAGATTTAATAATCAGACGGTACAACATAATATTTTGCGTGCAAGTGATCTTAACTGAAAATAATTTTTAATCCATCACCAAAATTTGATTTTATTTCTATAAGAAAAATCATGAAAATCGGACAACAACATCCATACTTTTATGACAACATTTTTGGGAATAATACATAAGGAAATATTTTGAAATAGTTAGCTGTATCAATTGGAACGTGTAAGGCGAATGTTTTACTTTTTTTTTATGTCAGAGGGAGGCAAACGAGCAGGCGGGTCACGAGGTGTTAAGTGATCACCGCAGCCCATAGACAACTGCAACACCCTCGGGGTTACAGAAGCGTTGCCGGGCTGTAAAAAACCTCCACCCTCCCCATTTGGGGAGGGCGTAGAAGTTGGGCCCCCGGCTCTCCCACTCGCCGGACAGAGCATGACGGCTGATAACCGCCATTCAGGCGTCGGTCTTCTGTGGGAGTGTGGTACTTCCCCGGACGAGCCGGCCTATTCGTGCTACAGGCTAAACAGAAGCCTGTAATCCACCCCACTACAAGTAGTGGTTCCAAACCACTACTA
The DNA here is from genome assembly GCA_020352625.1 of Cactoblastis cactorum. Classification (NCBI taxonomy): domain Eukaryota; kingdom Metazoa; phylum Arthropoda; class Insecta; order Lepidoptera; family Pyralidae; genus Cactoblastis; species Cactoblastis cactorum. The sequence continues at coordinate 32,342 of JADGIL010010978.1, read as the reverse complement.
GTAATGGCTCCATACCAATATAAAATCTATAAAATCCGTACTTGTTTGATTCATATACTCAAAAACAGAAATAATCACAAAAATACAATTCTAGTCACGTCCATTGTGTGTGATAATTGGATCGATGAAAACGATTGTTTTATGTTGGATAATAATTACAATTGTCCGAACAGCACCAATTGTTATAATTCGGTGTGAAACAAAAAGTTTAGGTTGTGAGAATTTACTGAACCGTTATGACTATTTACCAGCCTAGTTAAAATACAACATGTAATTAAACTAATTTAAAAACCCCCAAAAAAATATAACAAAACACACACGTCAAACTTATAACCCCTCTTTTTGGGTTAAAATCTAAGCTAAGAACACTCTCAATTAAGTCACTTTTGTACCAAAAAAATAATTATTCAAATCGCTTCACCTTTTTGGGAACTATGATGCCACAGATAAAATGACACACACACACACACACACACACACACACACACACGCACGCACGCACGCACGCACGCACGCGCGCACAGCCCAACATCCATCTTTTGGCGTCAGGGGCTACAAAAATGAATCGAAACATGAACATAAAAATATTAAAATAAAAAAAATGCTAATCTTTTTATAAAGAGTTTTTGCGGTTGAATAAATTAAACAACAGACATTTAATTCTTTACGATATTATACTTAGAAGGCCCTAGTTACATAAAATTAATAGCTCTAATATCAAAACAAGGACATAAAAGTAAAATAAAATCTAGAAAATGCTAAAATGTTGCATAGAGACTTCCTTTTTTTTTTAATTTTACACTAGTTGATTTACATAGTTTATATTTAATTACATTTCGATAAACTCGTAAGGTTTGAGAGAAAATATTAAAAATTACATCAAATTCACATTTTTAAATACGTATTAGGTCATTACAAAAATATTTTAAAAAATCATGAAATAAGCAAAGAAGCTACATTACATATACTCGAACGAGGGATTATGTGTATTTAAAATGAAAAAAGTATATTATTCAGTAGAAAGCTTTTTTAATTTAAATTTGATATTCCTTTTAGTCAGTTTACTTTTTAATTCATTAGGGAGTTTAGTAATCAAACGAAAGAGCCGGTAGCAAATTGTCTATTCTTACAGTTGTATAATTTAAAAAAACATATTGACTATAAGCATTTTTATGTAATAAAATTTTAGTACAGAACCTGTTGTTGGAAACAATAGGACATTAAGTTTAATTACTTTGCTAGCTGGTTAGGTAAATCTACATTTTTTTGCGTTTCAATGCTCTTTTAATTATGTCATTTTGAAGTACCTACTTTAATGCGACTAACTAGCTTTAGATAGTGTACATCCGTGTGCATTTATGAAGCTTCAGTTAAGTAATAAAGCAATACCTACTGTCTCGAAATGGAGACGAACAATATGCAACTAACATAAATCTTTTTAATGCACATAATCAACACATGCCCATGTTCAACTGTCTAAGTTTGTAAAAAGCGTAGTTTTATCTTATACTAACTAGCTGGCCCGTGCCCACTTCGTTGGGTGTTAAAATATAGCCTATAAGCACTCCTGAATAGTGTATCTTTCAATTGTAAAAGAGATTTTCATGATCGGTTCAGTATTTCTGAAGATTAATTAGCTTTTACAAACAAACACACATTGGACGTAGTACAGTAGAAAATTTAAAAATAGATATTACTTCATTTCGATTTCTCTTTCATTTTCGTTTCATGATTTAGTTATTAAAATATAATTATACATCTGACTACTCTTGTAAAGTATTTTTAAATATCTCATTTATAAGTCAAATATTCCATACACGTGATAAAACGTGAGGAAACCATGTTGTGTATAAACAGAGAATTTAGGTAGCGTTCGGAAGCCCCGCAGCGCCGCAGGAAATTAGCTCGAATTAGGTGATCACGGGCTGACACTACCAATTTCCGTCTGCCTCAATTTTGTTAAGATACATATTACTGAAATAAAGCAATGTTGTTCTAAAGATTAATAGTTTGAATACAACACGTATAAAACAAACATAGTATACAACAAAGTCGCTTCCCGCTGATGTCCCAATATATGCTTAGATTTCTAAAACTACGCAACGGAATTTTGATGCGGTTTTAATCGATGGGCAATTCACAAGGAAGGTTTTTAAACCGTGCGAAGTCGGGCCGGGTCGCTAGTTTAATAATAAATGTGGATCGATTATTCAGATAATGTATAGTATAACGCCAATCCATAGAGATAGTTTATATGCCTTAATTGCTTTTGGACAAAGCTAAAGAGTCGAGGCTCAAAAGCCACGCTTAACTTAGTAATGAAATTGAGATTTGGATATTAAAGGGTTAGGTTGTTAGCCTATCATTTATAAAAAATATCTCCTTTTCTAAGCCCTTTTCTTTAAATATCTCGAAATAAGTCGTGCAGTTCGTGTATTGCTAAATATTTAATATGGAGAAATAACACTTATAAACTCTAATAGCAATTTTGCAGAATTGAGTATTACTGCAAAAAATTTTCCCCGTTTGCTATTTTAATATGCACAATAATGAAACAATTATACCTTTTTTTATAGGAGTATAGAATATTTATGTAGGAGTGTACGTAGTAATAAAGAAGTTTTAGTGTACTGTAATGTAAGTTAGTTTCAGTTATCAAGTGTACAATTTTATACTCGAATGTTACAAATATAATATATATTAATGAATGTCATCTACTAAAAATTATATTAGAACATTATTAATTTATAAAAATGTTATGCAAATGTATTCGGTTCAAATTGGTGGCGGCAAACGGCGATGTACAAAGATAAGTGTTGGGTTAAAACTCTTTTATTAGGCCTTTTCTAACACTCATTACATCTAACATTATAGACTTTATCTACTACTACACCGCATAATATATTTATCATAACACTTTTGTTAAATGTATTGAATAATTAAAAAATAATAATAGCAATGCCTTTTGTATCATTTTGCTAAACGTTTCATACTAGGCGTTTAAGTTACTACCTACATTATGATCACGCCTTTTCCCATAGGGGTAGGGACTATATTCTTCAACTTACTATAGTCCTGACATAATTCATTAACCTAGCAGAAAACTTGTGAGTGATTAGTTTTTATAGGTATACTGGGATCCTTCTCCCAGAAAAAATCTCTACGTTGGCCTTTATACCTATAATAAATGCTTGTCTAGTTAAATATTGCTACATTTGATAATAATGTAATAATTTTGATAATATGTTATTTTTCCGGTTGTTTATAAAAAAGTTTATTTCCTTTAAATGAAAAATGTACGGTGCATAACCTTTTTGGATGGATAAGCATTGGATATGCTAAATAAGTAATCCTTGACTTAAAACGGATTTTAAAGAAATTTGATGTAAATAATGACCATTTTGTGTGTAACCATTTAAAAACTTATAAGACAGGGGGCCATTTTATCCAAAATTTATAATATTATATTATTTAAAAAAGAAACCCTGAAGCGCTCATCTAGTATTGGTAGTTTGACAACCTCGTTGCTACTTCGCTGTCAGAAGATCCGGGTTCTAGCCTGAGCCAGGTTATTGTTGTCTCTATATATTTTATATCTAGTATCAAATAGCTATTTGCCAGAAGTGACACGGCCTTGACCGCCATCGCAGTTGTGCAACATTGGACAAAACCGTAGGTAATATGATCATTCATGATTTCGCATGATTTATCAGCAAAAACTGTGACACTATTTTAGAGGTTAGTTTAAAAAGTTGCCTTTAACCTTATACGTACTAAATATTAATTGATTACCAAGAGTATATTTCTTGCTTTTATTTCCATTAATTAAAAATTAAAGATAAGAAAAATATATCACGTCTTAAAAATCTTTCTTAAAACTTCGAAAGATAAATTACCAAGATCTTACATAAATAAGTTTTAATTTACAAATAAAATCTGTCATTGTCAAAAAAGGTCATTGTAAAATAAAATTATGACTCGGACAAGTCATTAGCAAAATGTTAATAATAACCAATACATGTATTTTAATTATTATGTTAAAATATGATAGTTTTTCTCAGCAGCTTTCCACAATAATGTGATGTGAAAACTGGAAGATAAATAGGTAGAGTAGTAAGTTCGTTTCGCTCATGTCATAAATAATAAATAAGCGAGCTTGAAATCAGACATCTAAGATAATTCAAGTTCTTGCTAACATTCGAAATTACCTAGTTTTATTGCAATCAGGGTTACAACCAATGTTATAACCTAACCAGTTGGCCAACAGATTGACTGACACAATGCGCAGACGAAAAACGAAAAACCTACACAGATAGATTTTTCATTATAAGTAATTACGTGTTTAGATCTATTTCATGTCCAAAGAGAAAATATATCAGACCAATATTTGTTAATACAATGCAATTTAGAAACGTTTGGTTTGCTTCGAAAGTAGCAAAAAGGAAAATCAAATACAAAGAACGAACTAACATATAGGTTATGTCACATATGGATTCTTTCGTGATATATTCCACCAATATAGAGACGTTTGCATTGAAACAGGGGCATCCGAATTTTAGAAGCCGTCAGCGGTGTTTATATTAGTGGTCTCATTTGTAACAACATTGTGGCGCCCTCTGCAAGACTACATTTAATAAAGTCGTATAATTACCTTTCACCTATCGTATCGTGTGTAGTAATAAATTAACTACTACTATGTTTAACAATGAAAACAATAAATTTATTTGAGGTCGCTTTATACCCGCCGTGATCTTGGAATAAATGGTAATCGATTTCACGCCAATCGTTTGAAGCGCAATTTTTTGTTAAAGTTTGATATGGTATTTTATCTATTTTATTAATACAATTGCTATGAAAATATTTACACAAAATTCAGATGAAGCAATTTAGTAAACAAAATATATTATATTAATTTTGGATTCCTGGAATAAAATATGTACTTAATCTAATTTATAAGCAAAAGATGGCTGATTGACATCACTCACCTTGAAATATCAAAAGCTACAATAGAAGGTCTCACATTTTTATGGTGTTTTGAAAAATTCCCAGAGGATCGGAAATTTTAGAACGAGAGCGTTGTATTATAGGTACTATTTTTGGATAAACCTCGAAAAATATCATAGACAAAATATTATCTTGCAATAAATTCAAATGACCTTTATTATACCCTTGTTACTACACGCCTTTTATAATTACTTACGTACCTGTTTTTATTTATCTCATTATTCGCATTGTTCATGCCCCTGAAAATGCTTCTTAGTTAGTAAAGAGAGATGAGATATTTTTCAATTAATTTGAACAATATTATGTATTTAGTTTATTGAAATCACAATGAAATCGTGTCGTATTAAGCGAATCCAACTTAACAAACCACAAAGAGATAAACATTGCAGAAAGTATAACCGTGACGTAACTCGCCCAAAATTAGAACGCTATCAGAAAGGAAATTTGTTCTATTAGGTGACGAAAGGTTGCCAATTAAGTAGGCTTATTATTTTATGATTTTTATAAATATATGCTTTATTTATTGTACTTGTATATTTGTTGTAACTAAAGGAACAATTAGATTTATATCTAATTTAGTGTGGTGAAGTGTTTTTTAGAATTATCAACCGATATTGTTTTTCTTTTAATAATTTTACAAATACAACTCAATACAATTGCTTCCTAGCTATTCCTTGAGACTTCAGAATAACTGGACCAATTCAGCTAAATCATGTTCATATGGAGAATAAAAAATAAAAAATTAAATAATAAAATATAATTAATTATTATATGAATTATTATATGTATATTATAAGTATTGAACTTTCCACGGCAGCAAAACTTTGCAACTATAAATATGTAAAAGTAATTAACCGTAAATTATTAGTTCCATTTATAAGGTTTAGTTCTGACACTACCCCGAGGGCACATGCGAGTGCAGCGATGCGTAGCGTTGCTTGGGCAAGCGTCGGCGCAACAAAACTGCGCGCGCCGCCCTCCCGCGCGACACTCTACCATGCGCCATGCGCACCGCCGCGCCGCTGCTCCTGCTGCTATTGGCAGCCGCACGCGCTGCTGACAACGACACAAGCTCTCTACGCACCGAAGATCCAAATGACGCACTCGACACTATAACTCTTGCCAACGGAACTGTTGTGGATGATGCGACCAACACAACCCTCGATTCGAATGGTGAACCCATCGTAAGGAAGAAGAGGACGTTCGGAGATATTGTGTTCAGAGGACTCGCTGATGTGCTTGGATACAATGTTCAGAGAAAACCACCGCAAGCTGGGTTTCCGCCACCTCTCCCGCCTGTCCCTGGAATAGATGTGCCATTGCAGGCAGCACCACCACAACCAGCACAGCCAGCTCCAGCCCAGCCTGCAGCGCCACCATGCGGTGCACCACGAGCTGCAGCACCACCGCCGTGTAGGGCACAAAAGCCTCCGCCTCCTCCGCCCCCGCCCAAACCTACACAACCGCCATGTCCTCGTCCACGAGCGGCTCCTAAGCCCAAACCAAGACCCCCACCACCACCACCTCCACCACCACCTTGCCCACAACCAAAAGCAAATCCAAGAACTCCTCCCCCATGTGCACCACCACCTCCACCTCCGCCTCCACCTCCTAAACAGCAAGCTGACCCGAATCTTGAAACTATATCTTCTAGATTCCAGCTGAGTTTCAATTTCGAGAGAAGTACTGCGGCACCAGCAACTCAAGAAGCAGAAGTTGCTGATGATGCTCAAGAAGTAATTGCACCAATAGCAATAGAGCCACGAGCAGCAAGATTGCCACCACCTCAGATACGTGAACCACGAGTGTTTGTTGATGCCTTTGTATTAAGAAATGGGGAAAAGCGTAGAGTTAATACTGTTGATGCTAAGGTACTTGACCCACAAAGGGCTTCAGTTGAAGATGATTATTTAGAAGATTATGAAGAAGATACTCAACAACAACATGTCGATGACGATGATTACGAAGATGTACAAGAATCGCGTGATCAAGCCATTAAACAATTTGGAAAAGCTGTAAATAAATTCTGGGAGAAAAAGCAGAAACAAGCTAATGACTACCAGTTACCTGACAACCATTACCAGAAAGTCCATTTTGGTGACCGTAGATTAACCAATCAAAATCGACGTTCAGACGATGGACAATTACGTCAAAGTCTCCAACGTGTTAATGCTGATACAAATACGATTAATTTGCCATTGCCAGACGGAGATGATGAAGATGCAGAAGTAACAACTACAACAGAAGACCCACGAAGACCACTGCGCCCTCGAGTTCTTCCTCCAACCGAACATAATCCAGGTCAAATAGATACAGTGACAGTGCGCGTACCACCTATATACAAAGAAAAACGTCCGAAAAAACTACACCGCGAACGTCCAGAAAGACCCGACATAGATGAAAACAGAAGTCGCGAAGTAGATGATGATGAACAAAATCATAGTAATAGGGAAACTGATACTTATGGAGAAGATTCTAACCAAGCTTATCAGACGGAAGCTCCTATTCGACGACGAAGACGCAGACGCAAACAAAAACGCAAAACTCGCTCTGCCGGAGAAAAAGGCGAATCTGATGATGTTGACGTATTTGCCATTACAGACTACGACTACTATGGTAAAAAGCTTCCCATTTCGAAAGAAGAGGAATATTTCAGAGGTTTGACTATTCCGCCTCCTACAAAAGATGCTGATCTCGCTCGAATAGAAGAGCAAAGTGCTAAAGAAGGTAACGGGCATTTTTTGAATGATGATGAGCGACTTCGCGATGACCATGAGAGATTAGATAACTCTGGTCGTCTGACAGATTCGGGAAGAGCTGATGATTCTGGGCGAACAGACGAATCGGAAAGAATACAAACAGACGACCGCCCCCTCGACGATAAAAATTACAGAAACGACAAGTACCGCGCCGATTCCAGCGAGAGATCTGATAAACTAAGTCCTAATGCAAAGGTTCGTGAAACAGGTTACTCTAACAACTACGTGCATGCCAAAAACGTTCAAGTAGAGGATCCCAGGCCCAAAATAGTGTGACGACATCAACGCACCGCATAGACCTGCCATACGTAGTTAGTTATTTAAAATCAAATTATTTACCCTTTTAAATCTAGACTATCAATTTAGGACTGAATGTACTTTATTTGGTTTTCTCAGTTATAAACACCCTGATATTTTTAACAACTAATTGATAGAAATTATCAAAAAAAACGAAACCACGATGATGAGACAAAGAAATAACATTGCGATGTGATATATATGTAAAATAGGATGATGTACATGTTTTTACGTTAGTCTTGTAATTTTTATACTTAGCTCTAAGGAAATCTGTATTTGTAAGTTTCTTAATAAACCATTTCGTAAATAAGTAGTTTCATTATTAGTATTGGCGTCTTTGAATCGATTGTTGGGGCGTGAAATTCGATTTGGTCGAAGCACGTCGAATCAGCGACAACGTCTGACGGCTAAATGGGTGAAGGTCCCGAGTCTAAGATAAAATAGAAATAAAGTAGAAAACGTTGACCGTTGGCAACTGTTTCGATATAAGTGCAATGACCCAATTGCTTCGTAAGCTTTTTATTGACAAAATGAGTTGCAAAGCAAATTCAGATAAAGACATTACCCAAATTTTATTTTAGTAATATCAGAGATTGATCACAGAGTTCAAAGTAATTGAACCATTAGTTTATTTTCATATTTCTTGCTTTCCGATTTCAGTTATTTTTGGTATCTGACATAACTAGTGCCATCTAGCGACAGATATATTATTAAAGAATGTAAAATAAATTAACCACCATATTCGTAATCAAAGGTAAATTGTATTTACTTGTAACAATTAATAATGAAATCAAAACATGAATGTTACGTAAGAAACTACCTACATTTGCTTTTAATTCACATTAAAACAAACAGCGTTTTTCAATCAATTCTTAACAGCAATGGTAATTACAGTAAAATTAAATCACGCATATGAATTTTAAATATACACATAAATATATATTTAATGTTATAAAGCAGAAGAGTTTGTTTGTGTGTAACTAACGAACTATGACTCTGATTTAAACAGCTCTCAGTTTACTTCTCAGACAATTTTCTTTCAGACATTATAGACAGTGTAAATATAATACAAATAAATTCACACTTCAAAAACTAATGTCTCCATGGGTTGCAGGCTATTGCGTCTCTGTGCTGTTGTGGTTAACTTGCCTGATCGTTACTCAGAAAGTACCGGGTTCCGTCCACGGTCAGGTCATGAAAGAAAACAATCTTTTTTCGTTTGACCTGTATTCTGTATTTGTTATCAAATATAATATCGTCGAGTTAGTATGCCACTAGCTAATGCCCGCGACTTCGTCGACTTCGACCCAATGGATACTATAATATCTTGTCAGCCCCTTGCTTTACATTTTTCCAAGATAAAAGCCTATCTTTTAATCTAGGTCATAGTCCCTCGCTGTGCCAAATTTCATCCAGAGTTGTTCGGTAGTTTTTATGTGATGCGCGTACAAACAGACAGACAATAATTCTAAATACAATCGTTTTGGCTTCTATAGGTTCTACAAAGAGCCCTTCTATATGTTTTTAGTAAATATCTCCCATGTACAGACATAGCTCAGTTACAATTTTACTAGATGTATAGATAACATAAGTTTCGACCTTAATCTCTGTATTGTCTCTTTATATTTATTATTTACTTATGCGTAAGTATTAATTTAATGCATTTAATAACATAAACGCATTGTATAACACGGTAAGAATACATATGTATGTACCTACAGACTACTACTACATAAGTGACTTAGAGATCGATTGTCGAGACGGATGACATCGTTGGACACGGCCTTGACCGCGGACCGCGAACTGATTTCTACCCCAGGCTTGTCAGACTAAGTCGTTAGCCGAAACCTTATATATGTATAAGGCAATAAAAATGGGCGAATTTAAGGGCATATTATGCTGAGTAAAATTTTTCTTCTTTACATATTTAGTTACTAAGTTTTATTTGGGAGACTAGCTTACTATTTAGCTTCAGTAGGAATTTATATATATAAATTCCTACCAAATTTCATAGGTATGCGTCGAAATGGTTGTTCGTGATTTAGAAGTAGTAACGAACACCCAGTAGGATTTAAGAACAAATAAGGTTATTTATGTTTATCACGTAGAAAAATGAAAATCACTTGAGACTTGAACCTTCAAATAAATTGCCGAACAGATTTAACCAAATTAGATATTGTGCAAATTATATTTATCAATAAACCACAACCTTTTATGTAAAGGTCACAAAAAATTACATTATCATCGTTTAGAACAAAAATCTAATTCACAGTATGTTTAAACTGGACTTATACAATCTATATATAAGTTTGATACGATTTTGTAGACCTTCTATGTACATCTTTCTGTATTTGTTGTTTGCTTTACATACGGGTGTTTTAATAAAATATGATGGATGACGTCACCCATTTTTTTATTATATTTTACTTTACTAAAATTTTAGGTTTGACTTTATAATTTTGACGTTACATATTGACGTTCCATACTTCCTTCACAGTATTAGTTTAATTTAATTAATTGAATCAACAAGCAATATTATCTTCCCTCATATATCTCGTTTGAGATTAAATATATCATCGTTTTCCACACAATCCCATAGTTCCTTATGTTGGAGGTATTTATTATTAACCCTATGTTCTTTTATTGCTAAGGGATTAGAAGATGACATAGGAGAAATCCAAAATATTTTTTTTTCGTTTTTTTTTACTCTCAATGAATATGCTTGTTGAAATCAATATTTATTTTTATGAATTTTTACATTTGTTATAACTAGACCGGGTTTTTTATTACCTGTTGTAATAAAGCAATAAAACCTTATTTTAATTAATATACTTAGAAATGACTTTATAATTTGCATTTGACATATTGACTTTCTCAACATAGAGAGAGAGTAGCATAGACAAAAACATCTTCAGAAAGGAACTATATTTTATTTTAACAATTAGAAAGAAATCAGTGTTATTATTGAAAACTATAATAACAACGCTTATTTGTACAAACATAGACAAGAGCCTTAAGTTTTTAAGTAGCAACAACGCTGAATAGATAATTACGAAGCGGTTTTTGTAAGGCTTTAGAAATTCTGTACTTTGGTGACACGGTTCAGCTTTGTTCAGCTTCAGGTCTCATTTCTGAATTCATATTTTGATTTTATTGATTATAATTATTCTTTAAAATATCTCATATATACAGTACAACCATACCACATTTACAGTTTTATTATAAGTATCGATTAAGATATACGAGTAAGAAGTTGATTCAGTGGACGAATATTACGTTAAATTAAAAATTGAAAGAAATACAATATAACAAAACGTCAACAACACACGTCATACTTATAACACCCCTCTTTTTGCGTCGCGAGTTAAGCATAGCTAAGAACACTCTCGATTAAGTTACCTTTCTAACAAAAATGAAAAATCCAAATCGGTTCACCCATTTGGGAGCTATGATGCCACAGACAAATAAATAAATAATAAATAAATATATAGGGACAATTCACACAGATTGAGTTAGCCCCAAAATAAGTTCGAAATTTGTGTTATGTCTAACTCAACGATACTATATTTTATAATAAATACATACATATATAGATAAACATCCAAGACCCAGGCCAATCAGAAAAAGGTCATTTTCCTTCATGACTTGACCGAGGATCGAACCCGGGACCTCCTGAGTATCGGTCAAGTATGTTAACCGTTACACCACGGAGGTCGGCAAAAACAATACATAACAACGACAAAGTAACATAACACACACGTCATACTTACAAAACCTCTCTTTTTGCGTCGGGAGTTAAAAAAATTGCCGATAGTAAACAAACCTTCTTACCCATTAGACTTAAAAGCCTATTAGGCATTGACATAACCGTAAGTTAGTACCTACATTCTTTCAAAGTTGACTGACGGATGTTAAGTGAGTTAATGTGATCGATTGCGAAAAACATTTCCTCCTTTTTAGCAATCGTGGCTCAACATACCTACTAATAACTACATCAGTGTAGTAACAGGACCTCTGGTCTAGTACTTAAACACGTGTATTGTCTAAGTTTAACATAATTATGTTTAAAAGCAATATCATTTTCTTTGGATTTACATAGATATAGTTATTCAAATCAGACCAATAGTTCCTGAGATTATCTTCAACCGAACAAACAAACTCTTCCGCATTACAATATTACTATTACTTAAAAGATGCTTTATCTTAATTTCATAGAATTAGAATTGATTATACCTTTGAAACCGGTATAATCATTGACGGCCTTTATTTGTCATTTAGGATAATTCATGATCTGCAAATCTATAAATGAAAGTGATGTTTATTATTTGTATATGTTTAACACTGAAACACATGTCATAGAATAACATACGTACTACATACATCTACTCATCAGTGATATTTATGTTTTACTAATAACTGAACAGTGGCAATGGTAAATTAGACTTAGGCCCTACGTAGTAAATAGGAATGCAGTCTAATAGGAATGGTGAATTTTTTTCCGGTTTATGCCACTTGGCTTAAATACTTTACATGTTTTTGAGATACAAGAATTTAAATTTAGGTTAAAAAGTAAAATCTTTATTACGCTTATTATGAGAAAAAAAAATGTATTCATAATATCACACCCCAAAATGTCGTGCTATGTGCTACGTGCTATCAGGTGAGCCGCATGACTGTTTGCCTGTTATGTCACATAAAAAAAAGATATCTCAGCTAGCCATAATATTTATGACGATTTCTTTCGATTTTACTATTAAGCAGCAATATTTAGCGGAACGACTGTACAGTACAAGTCAACTATGTGTTACAATTTATTACAAAAACCCTGAAACACAGTGACATTATTAAGTAACCTCACAGCGGAAGATCCAATCAGATAATGATTACAACACACCGGGTGTCCGCACGCGTTCGAGAGTGAGAGCCGAGGAAAGTGATCGCGGACATTTGGTAACGAAGGACGAGGTGCGCATGCGCAAATAGGTAACAGGAAGGAATTGAGGACAGAAAAGTGAAATATATGATTGTTGCATTGTTTGGAAAAAAAAATCATTAGCAAGGGACAAGGTTTAGGTTTAAAGAATTTTACTCTTATAAGAAATATACATTTCATTTAAAATGATATAAACATTTGCTAGAAATAATTACATGCACAAATTAAATATTAAGTACTAGTCTTCAAGTCTAAGTACTAGTCGCGATATGTAATTTAAGTTTCTTTTTTAAATGTTTTAATACTGCTACAAGTTCTCCACTCATTTGGCAAATTGTTATACAGTTGTGCTCCCTCAAAAAAAATTGTCTCTTTTCCGTAGTTAGTCCATGGTATAATTAGATAAAGTTTATTTTTGCACGAAGATTATCCGTGTTTCTTTTTGTATTTAACTGAATGTTGGATTTTGTAGCATTAGAAGTAATTTATTTGATTAGAGTACATGTATCGATAAAGCAGTGTTAAATTAAATATTTTGAAGTGATATGTAACTGAACAGTGCTTTAATAATTTTATTTTGACATCTCTGTAACGCGGTCAAATTAGATGATGCAGATATGATTGACTTGACTTTATTTGGTATAATACAATGTCCCATCTTTCGAATTGCTCAGAATAAATCATATTATGCGTTAAGAAATTGTAATATTTGTTTGGATACTAAGTCCGATCCTGCATACACTGGTACAATTTTCTCTGATTACGTTTGTCAATCGATTGGTATGCATTCGCGTCCTCATGTTACAGGGATGACGCTAACCTACGTGGTCTCTACGGCGACTCGTAAACTGTTATACGAAAATGGACTCTAACAGAATAATATACAATTTAAAATCAATCTTAAAACATTAATGAAGAATTTAGATACAATCCTCTACGACTGTGAACGAAAGCATTATCACATAAGGACCCAGTTTGATGTTAAACGTTCCGCTACCCCAAGTGAAACTTGTACGTTGTCTACATACAAATGTGTAAGACTTTAAGTTATAAGTATGGGTGCTAGTGGGCGATGATACTTGGTTTCACAGTGGCTATTGTGCCGGGCAGGCGACCGTGCCATCATGAAACTAACAGTAGTAAGTATCGCGTAGTGAACCTCAAAGTGCAGTGACAGTGAATCGTGACAAGGATAATTTTGTATTTATTAAAAATGGTGCATCGTGCGTTTCAGATCGCGGTGGTGTTGTTCGTTTGCATGTCAGCGTCAGCAGACGTTGCACATCTCAAAGCAGCCAAGTCACGTCTGGCAGCCAAGCTCGGCCACTCTAAACATCACAAGAGAGGCATCCTGTCGCCCGTGCCGACTTTCAAACTAGGACATGACATCCCACTTGTTACACATTCGGTTGTGAAACCTATAGTGGTGACCTACCCTCCTACAGCCTCTGTAACTGCAGTGAAAGTGCCGCTAGTACATCCTTACGCACCTCGCTATCCTTTTCCAGTCGGACATAAACTTCCCGTGCCTCATCCTCATTACGGATTGAAATTCCCTCATACAAAAACTGTGTTAGTACCAAAACCTGATCATCATTTCCATCATCATCACCATCATCTGGAACCTAAACCTTTGATTCCTGTTGTGCCAGCAGATCCCCTTCCACCTACCCCAGTTGTACCTGTTGCCCAACCAACCGGTACTGTAGTTCATCCAATCCCAGCTCCACCATCTGTCGTTGCACGTCCCGAACCTATATTACCCGCACATCATGTCCCAATCGGACCACCCCCGCTTCAACTTTTACCACAAGGACACCTTCATTTGAAGCCTATTCTCCCTACTGCTGCAGTATCACTGCAACCAGCCGCCGTTCCTCTTCCACCAGCTCCTGTTGTACCTGCTCCTGCTCCATTAGTTCCGCTGGCTCCTCAATATCCATACGTCATTCGTCCAGGTGGCGCAGTTCAAACTTCCTACTTTGCAACTTATCCTAGATACCCGCTGTTGAACTATAACAATTTATTCCCTCTATCAGCCCCAATAGCTCCAGCAGCCCCAGCCCCTATTGGGCCAGTTTTATATGACCAGCCGGCGGGCCAACCGCATTTGCATTTGGTGCCACAAGCCGCTTCCGGAGAAGGTGTTCTTGAACAACCAGCTCCAAATGTTCACTTAGAACCCAGTCCAACTTTTGTTCATCCAACACAACCCGTACCACAACCCACTTTACACTATCAACCAACACAGCCAGCTGTCCACGTACAGCCAACCCAGCCTGCGGTTCATCTTCAGCCTACGCAACCCGCTATTTCATTCGACCACAACGGTTGGTCTCCTGTTCCTTCACAGCACGATATTGGGACAACGCAACACACGGAAGCTCACTTTCCGCAAGTGCATGACTCTCATCAGTTTACTCAGCAGCAAGGCACTCAAGTATTCGAGCAGCACACAGGCGACGATCAGCAATATCATGACCTGCATAATATTCAGCATCATATTCAGCAGCAGATCGACCAAGCTCAGTACGAGCAACATCTTCACAATCAACACCAGCTAAGTCAAGAATACGGGGTTCCTCAGCAATTGAGTCACGAATATGGGCAGCCAAATCAGGACTTTTCTCAACATGATTATTCTCAACATGGACAGGATTTCTCTCAACAGCAAGACTACGCGCAACAAGCACACGACTATGCACAACATGCGCAAGATTATGCTCAACATGTACAAGATTTTGCTCAACATGGGCAAGATTTTGTGCAACATGAACAGCAATTTAACTTACAGCAACCTGGACAGGAATATGGATTGCCCCACGCTGAAGGACGGAGCGAGGATACTGCTTCACCTGGTGCCTCGGAAGGAGAAGGTGATCAGCGCTATCAGGCACAATTTCCTTCAGGTCTTCAGTTGCCCTTAGAAAGGCCACTGGAACACTTTCGGTAGCTAATCACTAGTCTTTCTTACTCTTCTCGTCAAATATTGTGATATGACGAATGTTGTTAAGTAGTGTAAGTTATTCAAGCATTTCATAGCATAGCTCGATTGTAAATAACAATTTTAGTTTAAGTATTTATTTAAACTAATAAATTAATTATCGATTGTTTTGTTATAAGAATGTTGGTAATTAAAAGTTCAAATGGTACGTTACAACTCAAAGAGATTTTGTGACTAATAAATCCACTTATAAACTATTATATATATATATATATA
>JADGIL010010978.1:0-14187 GCA_020352625.1 Cactoblastis cactorum | reverse complement strand
CCCTCTGCCATAAAAAAAAACCAAATAGCGTTAGGTATGCACTAGACTGTAGTAATGCACTAAATATTCCTTACAATAAAGTTCATTCAGCATTTCATGTATTTTCGTACTTATTCATGGTTTTAACATCACATGAAAAATCCGTGGCACACTAGTTATTTTTCTTTTTACAAAAATGATGAATGATAGAAATTGAAAATCTAAGCTCTAAGTTTTTTTTTGTTGTAAGTATAAAGGGTATAAAGAGGTGTTACATACACATACTATAACATGTCTTTACGTCCCTTACGTGGTTAATAGAGCCAAGAATCGTGAAACACCAAGGCAGTAATTAGCCGAAATATATGCTTAGTGATAAAGGAATGGAAAGTATGATGTTATTGGCCTGATTCTCTCGCTTGTTATAAAAAATTACAAACGTCCCTTTTTATATCTATTCTTCGAAACATTAGGCATGCAATATCTTAACCAGACTAAAAACAATGTGCTTTACAAAGTTGCTTCCCAGCAGGACACAAACTTAAGACTTCTAGATCACGAGGCACACACCTGACCACACTGCACCACGACTTTTCTTATGGAGGGCTTGTGGCTTTTTTTATCTTTATTATGTAATTTTTTCTCAATAACAAGTCAGCAATCATTATTGTTGTTTATAATATATACGGGCTTGAACTTTACATCCAAGGCCTAAATTAGCCTCTCGAGTAAACATAGATTGTTGATTTTATACATTCTACAAAGTAATTACGACATTCATATTTGTTTACAGCTGAAGTTTTTCCTTATTATTTCCTCTAAGGGAAATTAAGCTATGGAAGAAAATGGCCTTTTCTACGATTAAATAAATATGTATATAGGGACAGTGACATAGCAATTTTATAATTTAATGTTTTAATGCAAAAGTGCGTAATGTTTTAATACAAACTTTAAATGATATGTACCTTTCTCGTTCCAAAGAAGATTCTTTTGGCCTATCGAAATCTCTAACTCCATAAATTTCTGATAAATGTATAAAACATATACACATGATTATTTTAAATACTGTATACTTACGTGTACGGCATTTATACGAAACAAAAAAGAACCCATCTGCAAATTTAACAGTGATTATTAGAGATTGTAAAGAAAGATAAACGTATATACTAGCTGTTTCGCATGCTGTGCAGATTGTAAAAGTTAATTAGGGAAAGGGCTTTCAACACAGATTCTTCACATAAGTATATACTTAATAGGTTTTTTTATGACAGAGGGAGGCAAACGAGCAGGTGGGTCACGACATGTTAAGTAATCACCGCCGCCCATAGACACGTGCAACACCCTGGGGGTTACAGGAGCGTTGTCGGCCTTTAATAAATGGGTTTAATAAAATCAGTTTACAAAGTCGCCTTCGAGTCCCATAGTTCTTGGCTCTGCCTACCCCTTAAGAGATAATCTTATATCTGCGTATTAACTGAGCGTATTTTTATTTCTAAGACATTATAAATAACTATTTCACCACTTTCGGTATATTTCCACAACAATAAATAAATATATAGGGACAATTTACACAGATTGAGTTAGCCCCAAACTAAGTTCGAGACTTGTATAATGGGATATTAACTCATCGACACTATATTTTGTAATAAACAGATATATAGATAAACATGATAGACCGAGGATCGAACCCGGGACCTCCTGAGTATCGGTCAAGTACGTTAACCGTTACACCTCAGAGGTCGTCTAAGTATACAATAAGTACATGATATGTATCATATTGGTTCTATTTCGAAAAGACTATGCAAATATAGTGCTTAATAACATAGTAAGCGATAATGATCCACATTGAACAGAAAATAAGGTTTAAAAATGAGTCTAGATAGAACTAGGGGGGCCTGAGTACAGGATCCTTTATAAGCCTGCGTAAGCGCCGTAGGGATATCTAGTGTTTGCTACGAGCCCTACACGAACATACAACATGAAGGCTGCTGTAAGTGTTAAATTTTGATTACTAAATTAACATTATTTACCTATTTTTGAAAATCAGACATTAGTGCTAATTTGGTTATCCATTATTAACGGTCTTTTTATGAAGCAATTCTATAGAATTGCTTCATAAAAAGATTAAAATATAATATATTATATTTTAATTTGAATTAACATCATAAAAAGGTCTTATTGTTTTAGTTACATTTATAAACATTTTGGAAATATCTGCTGATACTAATGCTGTAGCGAATAGATGCAGGAATAAAAATTGCATTCTAAATATTTAACTTCTTTTTAATCTAATTTTTTATGTGATTTGTAGCAAAACACTATTTAATATCATATTATACAAAAGCGGATAGCGCGAAAAGCCGAAAATATACGTACCTAATATAAATCTTTGAATAAAAAAAAATACAATTACAGTTATACTATATATAAAGTGGCTGTATGAGATTTGGATCCCTTTGACTTTTTCTTTAATGGATAAATATGTACACAAAGCGTAATAATTAATAGAATATATTTTTAAGTACACTTTCAGCCCTTACCTTCATGTATAAATCAGATATTAGTCACGCCGTCACGAGCGAATAAGCATTAAGAACTATGAGTACAGCGTCTGCAGTCACGTCATCACGATATAGACAGACAATTTCTTATTCAAATAAACTAAAGATTAGTTTATATTGCGAATGTATGGATGTATATGTTATAGTTAGAAAAGTTAATAGAAAAAATGTATGGAAACTTTATTTATTAAGTGCTAATCATGAACAGTACTATTTATATATTAATCACATAGAGCTAATAATTACTCCATAGAATATTCAAGAAATTCAAAAATTTTGGGCTCCATAGCTTTTCCGAACAGTTGTGTAATGGGAGATTTAATCGAAATATATATGGATACTTATTAACACAACCAAATAAAAAACTATTCATTCTAATATTGTATGACAATGATTATGTATATGACTTAAAGGTATTCTCAGTCATAATTTTTACTATCATTAACACATCAACTAGATTGTCACCCATAGATAGAACTGGAACCCAGGACCTTGCGTTTAAATTTATTTGATCACTGACACTTCGCAACATACTCCAATTCCAAATGTTAGATTGTTAGCATGCTAGCGTTAAAAGATCAATGCAATACCATCTAATAGGTTACAAACTTGCGAACTATGGAAAACGATGCAATTATTTACATAACAAGCGCAATACAGAAGTTCATGTCCGACCATTGTAACTTATCTATATCTATGATAATATTAAAAAGCGGAAGAAAATGTTTGTTTGGTTGAACAAGATAAACTCAGGAACACTTGATCCGATTTGTAAAATACTTTCACTGTTAGATAGTCTATCTATAGAGGAAGGCTGCTACTTTTTAAAATAAAAGAACGGGTAAAACCCAGGACGGTAGCTAGTTTAAGTATATAAATATACAGGGATAAATCACACAGATTCAATTAACCTCAAAGTAAGTACGACTCATATGGATAAGAAAAAAAGAAGTAAAAACTTATTTCTAAATGCTAACTACATAGTAAGAAAACAATAGCTTTTTACTTACCTATATGTTTGAAAATATTGTTAATTGTGAGAAATTATTGTTAATTGAAAATATTGTTGTTGTAATATTGATCAAGGGCAAAATCAATAAATCCATTATACGACCTGTTATCATGTATGGATCGGAATGTTGGGCTGTAAAGAAGACGGATGAAAGAAGATTGAACGTAGCAGAGATGAGAATGTTAAGATGGAAGTGTGGAGTGACCCGAATGGACAAAGAGCGAAATAAATATATAAGGAGTAGTTTGAAAGTNNGAAACGCATATTTGTAGGAGAGTAATGAATATGAATGTTGATGGACGGAAGGGGAGAGGCAAACCAAAGAAAAGATGGATAGACTGTGTGAAGAAGGATATGAGGGAAAAGGGTGTGAACGACCTTTTGACGAATGACAGAAGAGTATAGAAGAATAAGACATACTGCGCCGACCCCAAATAATATGGGAGCAGGGCAGGCAGATGATGATGACTTGTTTAAAAATATTCATAAGACAGAACTTCGTTCATGACCAGCTGTGAACCTTTGTGAATGAAATGATAATGTTCATTTTATTGTATTTTATTAGCTGTGTGTCCTGTTGTTGGCGACGGCTGTCTTCGCCGCTGAGGAGAAGAAGACGGAGAAGCGAGGTGTCCTTGGGCTTGGATATGGCCTGGGGGCCGCGCCCCTCGTCTCCCACGGCTACTACGGACACGGACTCGGGCTCTACAACCACGGCGTCGGCCTCAGCCATGGATTCTACGGAGGTGGCCTCGGCTTAGGGCACGGACTCTACGGAGGCGGCCTCGGCTTAGGCCACGGACTCTACGGAGGCGGCCTCATTGGTCACGGCATAGCAGCACCCATCTCCGCCCCTCTCGTCAGCCATAGTGTTTACTCCTCACCCCTCGTCGGACTTGGACACGGCTGGCATTGAGACCCGAATCCCCAACTTCCTTAGTGCCAAATTAGTAAGTTGCTTTGGTGGCTATTTTCTTAAATAAACGTTTTAATTAATCACTCGTTTCCTTTTACCTAAATGTAACTTTAGTAAGTACATTCATTAAAGTAGGAACCTAATCTTGATTTAGTTAAGCCGCGTATTAGAAGTTTAACTAGGTTGTCGTAAGCGGATACTTAGGGCGTTTACTCCTTAGCACCGGAAATTGCGAAATGATCCTGTCGAAATGTTGAAATTTACAATGTTTATAATTAATGATCTTGAATATGTTCCAAACTCAGTTCTAAGATGTATTTAACACTTTCCAAATACAGGATCTTTTTGTTTACTGTTAAAATAATGCTATGATGTGTGTGTGATATGCGATTGCAATGATTTTATTCCGAGCAATTATTTAATTAACCAGAAAAGACAAAAACAAAATACAGTTATACACACCATACTGAATATATCACAGGTTGAGACAAGATCTATTACAAAATTAAACTTTTTTAAATCTATTTCGAAGGCATGTTATTAATCATTTAAGTACTCGGTGTTACTCAATGATGCTTTTTACGCATGATTCGCTATAGCACCTACGCATTGGACCAAGAACATTGTACGAAGAACGTAGAATGTGACATGTAGATTACACAGCCATATTTACGTAAAACTGATTTATGAATTACGAACTTTAATCACTGGTTGTGACTAACCAACGACCAACTGACCACTTCCTCAAATTCAATATATGATTGTGTATGGTATTGTAATAGATCTTGTACTTTCCTTTTTGCAATAAAATCGTATCTTGTATAGAATTACAAAATGAAATTAATCTCTTGTGTGGAGAGTTAAATATTGTTACTAACGTACATATTTTTGAAGCACTGTGTTGCTTGGGTTGTTACTAACGTACATATTAATGAAGCACTGCTTTTGTAATTTCTCTTTTAATACATTTAGCATTGATATTTTTAAGATCATCTATCAATAGAATAAAGACCACCAAAATTATTGCAGTGGATTTAACTTTATATATACCAACGTTGACATAGTGGAAACTGTTATCATGTAGATGAGAAAGAGAACAGAAAACAGTGAACAAAGAGTTGTGGAATTAGCTCCTATATTTTTTATGTTATAGTTTTTAATGGAGAGTATAACTTGTAGTTCTTCAAAAAAGACGGGAAAAGATTTATTTAACGGCAATAAAAACAAAACTGGAATTTCTACAATCATTATAAACATTTTGATGTGTTCTTTTCGATCAAATATCGAACATAAAAATCATCATAAATGTTACAATACAACTCGGTCATGGTATGAGTAAGTACTAGATTAGTAGGATACTAATCATAGTAGAACCGGTAAAACCCATTTCCAAATGTTATTTTCGCAATTTATACCTCCTTGGTCAGCTTATCACTTGTAGGCTCCACAAAAAGCAGGCCTATAAACGTACAAACACGCCATTTCGTTATTGCACAACGCTGACATATGTATGTTGAGTATCTCGGTTGAGGCAATTGTGAGTCCTTGTAAGTCCATAATTAGTTAAATGAAAAACTCACATCTCAGACAAAGCCAAGAGTCGATAGGCGAGAAGACACTGTTTAGTGAATGGTGCGGTTATTAACAGAATTGTGATTAGCATAGTACCTACCAGTTCCCATTAATACCAGTGCCAATCAAAAAAAGTTAATTTACCACCATGACTAACTGGGGATCAAATCCGAGACCTCTTAGTAGGCTAGGATTTTACCATTTTGCTAACTAGGTTGTCGCGTACATATTCTAAGTTAAAGCCACGTACATATGTAATATTATATGTCCTATAAGTACAATAATGGTATAGTCTTATTTTCATTTATTTTAAATTCAGAAGCCATCTATATTTATTACTAAAATTATTTTTTTTATAGAAACTAGATTTGAATCCTGGAACTCGTACCAATAAAGAAACTTACTTTATACGGAGATCTATCTAAAATAAATCATCATTTTAATGATTTAAATTTAGATTTGATCATTACAACACTTGCTACAAATAAGGGTCATAAAAACTTTAAAACAGATCATTAGAAATTGAATATGCATCAGTGGATATATTTTCGATGAATATGAAAATTATTTCTATTTTAATACAAATTATGATAATTAGGGACCTTCACACCAATAATGTAATTAAAAAATTTATTTTGTAACATATACTATTAAGATTATGTATACCCTAGTTATATTCTTCACTGATAAGGGCGAGGGATTTAGATCGAGCTAGATCGTGACGTGAATGAAATATAAAACTCCTTTCTCCCATTATCTACTTACACATCGTCAATGATTTGATCGCCATACCGTTCGTATCTTGTCCAGAAGATCTTGCTGACTATCCAGTGAACCAGTGCGATATGCCTTTTTTTAAACTATGTCAAATTTTTATTCTACGTAATATATTATGTAGTTAGCGGTAACAAGTAATTATCCAAACGAAGATTTTAATAATTTCTTAGACATCTAGTAAAATTAATAAGGTTAATTACTATAAAACAATATATACATAGGTACATATGTATAACGTATATTGTGTGTGTTATAAGTAAAGCAATGTTAAATCTAAATATGTCTTTTTACTGCGGTCTTAACATTAATACGAGTACCTTTGTTGGTCTGGGAAAGAAAGAAGAAACATTGAATGTACCAGCTGTTTCTCTACCCGCGAAGATTATAAAAATCGATCAAGGGTTATCCCCTGTGGTTAGTCCTTTACTAACCACAGGGGATTTTTCCATAGGCTTTGGTCTAGTAACCTCTCACTATATCTGAATCACAATTTCACCAATTAGCCCACCATACTGTAAAACATAGCCTTCGAGCATTATGATTATTGGCTTTGTCTACCGCATAAGGAATAAAGACGTAGTAATATTGTATCTTTATATGTAAAAATATATAACTAGTTCCTTCAAGATCTTGGCTAAAATACTTTAGAATTAACCAGTCCCCAACATTCTCGAGCATATTCAATAATACAAAATAAGCTATACTGATAACAGTCAGCCTGAGGTATATAAGGGCAGGCATTGTTAAATGTTCTGAGTGGAGGTCACTGCTTGACATTAGAAACTACGGACAAAGACCTTTCGGAGCTAATTCCGATTTGTTATCCTGCTTTAAATAATGAAACGTTCCCTTCCACTATACCTGAATCTCCTTATAATTTTTAAGTCCACCACTGCTGCGAGTCTCTTTACACTTGGCTCTATCAACCCCGTCAGGGATAAAGACGATATAGACTTAAATTATAACAAAAATTAACAGTAAACAAACGATAAACTTTACAGATTTTTATTGCATACTGCTTTTCGTATTCAATCATGACTATTTACGACATTATTATATAATTTCGCGGACAGGTGCGACCTAGTTTATGTTGTGAATAATAAATGATTAGTATTCAGATCATTTTCGTTGTGGTACAGTTTGACCATTGATGATAGATCGGCAGTCTTTTTAGAGCCTGTGTTTTTCAAAATATTATAGTTAAAGCACTAAGAAGTATTTCGTATTGTAATGC
Organism: Cactoblastis cactorum; assembly: GCA_020352625.1. Taxonomy (NCBI): domain Eukaryota; kingdom Metazoa; phylum Arthropoda; class Insecta; order Lepidoptera; family Pyralidae; genus Cactoblastis; species Cactoblastis cactorum. Next base: position 6,136 of record JADGIL010010978.1, on the reverse strand, counting down.
AGGCGTTTAGTTTATCCAATATGTTTATAAATTTAATTGCTTGTTCTTCGAATGATATTGTGGTAAATAATAACAACTTGCTTTTGAGAAAAACATTGCGATAGAACTTGCTCTGCACAATAGCATCTAAGTTTTTAACTAATGTGGCACAGTCTTGGGGCGTGCTTAATTCTAGATAGTAAGCTTGTCGTATCTCGAAAAATGTTTTTTTTTTTAATTACCTTCTTGGATTAAGAAAAAAGACTTCACGCATACTTTTGGCTTTTTCTTTACGTAGGAAAACGAGATCCAGACATTCCGATGCAGTATTTTTTTCTTAATCCAATAAGGTAATACAAAAAACAAATACGAGATACGACAAGATTGCGTTCTAGCGTCGATATCTAGAAACCAACTGGAAGAAATATTTGAACAAGTCAACCCTTTACGAATGTTTTTGGTACTTTATGTTCAAACATTTCTGAATAACGTATTTTTACAGTTCCACAGTTCATTGGAATAAAATCGATCAAGTATCCGCGGTTACCTATCAATAAGATTGAGCCATGAATATCAAATGTTCGTTTCGTAACCTGTGGGTTGGTGGTGGTCCTATCTATGGTGGTACTGCCGCGGTTTCGACACAGTGGTGCGTCTCCGAATTAATTGCCTTTAATTTGTATAAATGTCTCCTTAAGAACTGAACCGACATCAAACCGTTACTACTACCGACGAAGACAACTTCCTTAGACCAACATGAGAGTTTTTGTAAGTTTAGGTACATTTTATCCTTTTTAATTAAATTGATGGCAATTTGCATAATATTGTGATTATTATTGTTTATCTTATAAACTTTCAATAAGCGATACAGTGCACAAAGAAGATAAAGCTTACATGCTAATGTTAAATAATGTTTTATGGCACTCTTTTACTCTTCATTTTATTTTTTTTTAAATCACGATACAGCGAAAGGCGCAGTTTTACAAAGGCCTCGTAAATTTTTTATTTGCTCTTAGTTCTTCTACATAATACAGAAATTACTATATTTAACACCAAAACTAAAAATGATAAGCATTATTGTACGTTAGCTTCACTCGTTTAAGCAATAGATGCGTTCCGTGGATTTTGTCCTTCTTTGTGTCCGATTCATTTTGTATCTTGAATTAGATCACACCCACAGTGCATTATAATTATTTTATGATGGATAAATACAGTCACACGATAATTTTTCATTTTTAGTCAAGTAAATAAAAAATAAATATAAATAACAGAGTTGCAAAATATTGTAAAATTTGAGCAAAACGCCTGCGTTCTTTGAAATAGACAAATTCTTATAACAACGTTTGCTATTATTTAAAATGGTATATATTTGGGGGTTCGATAAATATTTCCCTATATTGAGATGTTTTTTAATTCGATACTAATTAGAGTATTTATTTTTATCCTGATTTACATTTTTTTGGCTAAATATAGTTACTGTTCTTAAATTATAAAACGATTTTTAATTATAAATCTCATAAACGTCAATACTCTCAATGTTTTAAGGCTTTGTGGCTCTCATCTTACAAACGAGCCGAATAAGATTTGCCATACTTTTATTCAATCTACAATTTAATAACTATTTTCAGGTTTGTGTACTGGCTTTGGCCGCAGTCGCTTTTGCTGGTGAGCAGCCCAGAAACAAGCGTGGTATCTACGGCGAACCTGGTGGTCTCCTCTCCCCCTCTATTGGTCACGCGCACTCCCTGCCAGCCAGCCTGCTTGCACCCCACTCTCTCCACGACCACTACGATGCTGCTCCAATCTTAAGTTCCAGTCTCCATGCTCCAATTCACAGCTCAAGCCTCCATCATGCTCCGATATTGAGCAGCTCAAGTCTTCATCATGCCCCGATATTGAGCTCCAGCTATCATCATCATGCGCCAATATTGAGCTCCAGCTATCATCATCATGCCCCGGCATTGAGCAGCTCAAGTCTTCACCACGCTCCAATTTTGAGTTCCAGCCTTCATCATCACGCTCCAATATTGTCAAGCTATGCACCAGCTGTGAGCTCAATCCATGCGCCTCTCCTAAGCTCCAACCTTCATCACGCCCCAATTTTGAGCTCTAGCCTTCAACATGCCCCAATTCTCAGCTCCCTACACCACCATGAGCCCCTCAGCCACTCGCACTTACATGCGGCCCCTGTAATACGTGCGCCCATCGTCAGGTATTCCGCTCCTAGATACGCCTCTGGCTGGTAAACTGTTATCCGCCTAATTAGACCAAATATACATTAGGTGAAGTTATTATTATTTGGTTTTATTTTTTTATTGTCTTGTATTAATAGTGTTATTAAGTCAGATGGAGTTTGTATTACAAATCTATTAAAACCACCACTTGAATTTTGGTTTCTTGTATGGATTATAAAACACCTAGTAAATTATATGCAAGTTGGATAGATATGTATATAGGGTAATATATTTTTATTTTATATAAGTTAATAAAATATGTCTGCTATTAGTTACGGGGCAGGCAGTGGCAAAAGTCGTAAAACTCGAAGGCCTCACTTGCTTATTGATGAACTAATTAGTTAAACCCAGCACTTAATAAAAGAATCCCTTGTAAGTTCTTTCCCTTGATTGACTTTTACAATCATATAAATTTTAAAATATGCCATATGACAGTTAACGTAAAGTTACGAAAGCAGTTTCACCGTTTGAAAGTTGAACTATTAACGTGTGTTTACTAACGGGCCATAAACCATTGTGACCTACCTCTATGGCCTTGCTCTATGGTCTGAATCCTTGAAATGTGTTACCATAATGTGACCATAACTTACAAATAAAAGTGTATTATTGATTTAACCTTACAAATTATATTTTTAGATATCATATATTGCGAGCTACTATGGCATCTAAACCAATCGAACGAAACAAAATTAATTCATATTATTCGATCGAGGTCTCAAGATGCACTCAATTGAGGTCATTGAGATAGACACCTGACTAAAATAGTATTTTAAAGTTCATCGTTTTGTTTACGTGGAATTAGAATAAAATAGGCGATATTATTCTTTATAGCTTCCTTATCCTAAAAAGTATTTAAATTAAACATTTAAAAAACCGCCGACTCAATATGACAAAGCACATGTCTAACTTACTCCTCATTTGCGTCGGGGGTTAAAATGATAGTCAAGAACACTCTTGATTAAGTCACCTTTCTTACAAAAAAAGGTTTATCTAAATCGGTTTATCTGTTTGGGAGCTATGATGCCACAAACAGAATACATACAAATCCTTTCAAAAAACAACACATTACCACATATTGTGTATTTCTGATATTTAAACTAAAAACAAAATAAATATTTAAGTGGGGTTCACATACAACAATCGTGATTTTTTTGTTTTAAGGAAATCTTTAAATTACGCAAAAAAATATCACATTTTTCATGGCGTTTTTGCTTGACTTCAACTCGTACCGAACCTTTTTTCTTATTATAAGTTAACTAAGAATCTATACTAATATTACAAAGAAGTAAAGTTTGTAACTTTGATTGTTTGTTTGTAAGAGCTAAACTACGGAAATACTGAACCGATCATGAAAATTCTCTCACAATCGGAAAGCTACACTATCAGTGCCATAGGCCATATTTTGACGTCAAACGAAGTGGGCGCGGGTCAGCTAGTCTTTAATATACAATGATTAGGTTATGACTTCATATAGTTTTAACTACTAATTCTACACAACAAATCTATATAGAAGTATTAAGCCTGGACAAAATATACTGATTACACCCAATGTAAGTTTATCCCAATTTTTAATCCAAATTAAACGGGCTTATTAGTAATTATTTTAAATTATTGGTGCCTAGTACTTAATATAAGATTTCAATATTCATTTGCAGACTTGACGATGTCATTTAATGATAACATGGCTTTAAATGTTACTATATCATTGACGTTGAAACACACCAACGGTGGTGCAAAACCGGACCAACATATGACGAGCCAGCCGTTTGCAAAACTGCTCTTAAATTACCAGTCATTCTCAATATTACAACGATTTTATGAGTAACCTTGTGTAATTTTAATATTATTCAATTTAATTCTAAAGTTTTTATGAGAAAAGTTCAAATATTTTATTAGGATTGTTTCCATTTTAGATACATATGTACCTACATTCTAAAAAGACCCTCCTAAAAGGTCCTAAAAGGAGGGGATTTCGTGATGAGCAAGTCAATCAGTGACCTTTCGCTTTTATATGTATTATTGTAGATATTATATATTATAATGCAATTAAATAAAATTGATGCATGTCAGGTGCAAAGGTAAAGATGCCATGGACTAGAGGAGTGGTATATTCATTAATAATCTGCCCCATAATCAACTTATGTGCCAGCCATAGGTGCCAGCACATCCGTCTATCTCATGTTATCTCTGTTTAATAAAGCGAGAAAGAGATATACATAGATTAAATAAACAAAAGCTTTAAAAAAGCTCGCGATATTATTATTTTTTATCTTAATTTTATCAGTCTGCTTTGATAGAGTAGTATAATTGCTATGTAAAATCCCAAAATATTTCATAGTTTTTTTGTTAAGTATATCACAACAATGGGAAATTATTCGCTTGCATCGGACGTTTAGAATATTGTAATCTTTATGCTGAAATTTGTACGCAATTTCTATTAATACCTGTCAATATAATTTGAGTCTCCATTCTACCAAATAACTAAAATAAAAAATTCCGAAATGTTTATTAATTGATAAAGTACCTAATTTCTGAATAAATATTTTGGTTTTGAACCCATAATTCTGACTTTTCAGACTCTTGACTCTGTCTACCCTGTTCGGGACAAAGACGTGATACTGCATCTGTATAATATTTTTTTACGGAAGAAGTATCTCTATACTACAACAAGAACGCAAAAAGGGCCCTCGAAAAACGGTCCTTGAGACAATAAGAACGTGGATCTGGTTCCCAGACTCCTTGGGTCCGGACACTACAACAAGAAGTACATGTGTACCTAAATTTTCATTCTGCCTATATTACCTTCATGTCATGAAAATAACAATAACACTGATAGTTGAAAGGTTAGTATTAGAAGGCAATATAATTATCATTATTTCCCAATAAAATAATATTATTATGATTTGTCAAACAAAGACGATAATAAAAGTTTTAATGCTTCGTGTAACTGTTGAATTGACCCCTATAAGTTGTACTCACAGATCATTAAATATATTGAACAGACGACCCGCCCTAGCTGCGCACGAGTTGAAAAATTTTCGTTGTTACTAGGGTAACAACGAAAATTTCACACTATCTATTAAAAAAAATAACGCATTAAAAATCTAAACATATGTACGTACGGACAAATAGCGGAAAGAGACTTTGTTTTAAACTATGTAGTGATGATCTGAGGTTGTACTATAATAATACTATCTTTTGCCCGCGAGTTCGCTCACGTCAAATTCAGGGGGGTGGCAGAATAAAACAAAAGAAAATGTAGACGAACAAACACACTTTCACATTTATAATATTAGTATACATAATTATCATAAAATTGTAATTGTACATACAAGATTACAGAAAAGTCAATATGAGTTCTGATCTTGATGGAAAATTCTTTTTCTGATTGGCCTAACTCTTGAATGTTTATAAGTATATTAAGTTTATAATGCTATAAAATATAGTATCGTTGAGTTAATATCCCATAAATCTCGAACTTACTTTGGGGCTAACTCAATCTGTGTGATTAGTCCCTATATATTTATAAAAATTCTGGCATGTTTCATCACAAAATTAGAGCTGAAAGAAACCTACAGAATATTTAATATCAACTTGTTAGGTACGCGTTTCTGAGAAAAAATACTTTGTCAAACGGTTAACGAAGTTAATATTAAAAAGTTTATGGTTCCTTTACGTGTTATGCATCCTAAAATAGTGATGAAAGTGCTGTCTTGTGATTCAACATTTGCGTAAATAAATATAGGCACAAATATTTTTAGACTTATATGTTATGGGCTTAGATTAGATATGTATGGATAAGTGACGCAGTCAAATTTTCAAACAAAAATATCTGTTTATTTTGGTGCAGGGGGAACGGCATTACTACATTGAAAGAAAACACACATTGACAAACAAAATTGCGTCGTTACAAACCCACACTA
>JADGIL010010973.1:26798-50372 GCA_020352625.1 Cactoblastis cactorum | reverse complement strand
ATATATATATATATATATTTCAGTTTAAGAGTATATAAGATGATTTCAAACATAAATTATATTTTATAATTTTGGGTAGTTTAGAGAAAGAGAGTTTGACAACACAGTAAAACTTGCTTTTGTTTCTTAATGTTTTTTTTCTGTTAAAAACTGATAATAATATTTAATGACTTTTCTACTACAAACATTTTTTTTGTTGTTTTTTTTTATGGCAGAGGGAGGCAAACGAGCAGACGATAGACACCTTCAACACCCGGGGGGTCACAGGAGCATTGCCGGCCTTTAAGGGATTTATACGCTTTTTTTTTTTTGAAGGTTTATATTCATGTATCTGTATACAAATTATATTAATGTTTCATCGAACAAAATATTTGAAAAAATGCTTGCAAATAAGGAGGTTCACCTTATTGTAAGAATATTTATTTCTGTCTAGTTCATGCAATCATGTAAGTTTGAACTTCATTTTGACACATAGAAACCAGAAATAAACATTAATATTTTTAATATAATCCGTGGTTTTATGAATATAATTATGAGTTTAAATTTTATATAAATTTAGGATTTAATTGATAAATAACTAAATTATGATATTTCAAATAAATGTGTGTATGAAACATTATAGAAAATGTATCATCTATAAGTTTGAAGATTAACATTTCAAGTCATTAAGCGTTATAAATAATGCTTAGAATGCAGTCTAAATGAATGGAGAGAGCACAATTAATCCCTGAAAAGCCAGCAACGCTCCGCACCCCCCGGGTGTTGCAGGTGTCTATGGGCGGCGGTAATAACTTAACATCACGCGACCCGCCTGCTAGTTTACCTCCCTCTATCATAAAAAAGAAAACAAAATAATAACGCCCTATTTGCTAGTTATAATCAGATTAAGAAATTTCTCTTTATAAGGTCTTTAAATTCCTAAACGTACCATTATATAGTAAATATTGACGAATTTAAAAAAGTCGAGTGAGATACTCTGCATACTTTAACATACCATAATCAAGCAAGTAGTCTCACCATTCCAAACGCACCATCTTCGCCCGGGATTGAAGCACCAACAACAATGACAGTCTTTGGCTTTTGTAATACTTTATTATGTGCCGGCAAAGATCCCCTGACAAAACTTTATTGGAACATCCAGTATGAACACTCGGCCTGATATGAGCCACTACTTATAATGGTGTATTATTATTCGTTAGCTCCCTAGAAGACTTGCAAGTTCCGATTTACCCGGTAAGCCATACAAAAGACGTGGATAAATCTCAGACGAAGATGAAAAGAGATAATTTATGAAATTTATTAATACTTTTTCAAATGACACAAGCGTTTTTAATATTTTTCTAAACTCTATTAAATTGAATGAATTGTGGTTTCATGAGTAAATAGTTATATAATACTATGATTAAATAAAAAATATATAATTCATATTTTTAAATGCGTGCAGTTTACATATAAATTCTTGAAAAAAAGCCATGACTAAACCAGAACAGATTAATGACAACGTCATTATTCTCATATGCAGTGGAAATATTCGACGTTCCCCATCGAGTGGCGCGTACTTCCTCCGCTTTGACCTGTTACTTAAGGTTCAGTACACGCCAAACGACACACACTAGGCGATATTTAATCTGTTGGTATGTGTGTTATTATCATGTTATATATGTACTTTTTTTCAAGTTCATTCGCTTTTTTACAATTTAAAACTCACATTATATTTGAAATATTTACTACTAAATTGGAGTTTTCTCTATAGCGTAGGTCAACTAACTAAGCTGTTTAGCTTTTGATCAATTTCCAGACGTGAAAGTGTTTTTAGGGATAATTCCTTACAAATTTTACGGCGGTACTCCCGAATTGATACGACATCCAAATGTGAATTATTAAATGGCGGTTCGAGAAATATATAACTGAGGTTTGGTAAGCACTGAACATTTATAATATTCTATAACTATCTGCCTATTTGCTTAGTTGTGTAAAAAGGGGGGCTTCTGTTATTAAAGTAACAAAAATATCGATTTATTTGTTGGATTTAATTAAAAAATTTATATGAATTAGCTGCTACAAAATCACGGTCTGTGTATCGACTATCGATGATAGTGTACCTCCATTGACTGGTCGTTCCTCCGAAGTTGGCGTCTCCTAGTCTCGACTAGGTATCAGACTGTGTATCAGACACCACTTCTGGAATCACAAAGGTTATTTTATTACTGTTAGTATCAGGTGCGGAGATAACTAAGGTGATTTTGCATATGTATATGAACGCAAATATTATTAAGAGTTTTAAGTCATAATGACTATTGTACGTTGAGGGTAATCTTTGGATCAACTGGTCGAATTTAAAAAATAATTTACCAGAAAAATTCATTTTATCCAGAAAATACGTAAGCTATATTATCCCAATTCCCACAGGAACGGAAGCAACGCGCGTGAAACTGCAGGTCGGTCGCTATGTAAGCTATATGTATGATTTTTTTTAAATTCCATTTATGAGGTGAATAAAAGTTATCATCCATCAATATTATTTTAGCCTTTGTGCGTCCACCATTCAGCTTAGGCCGCATTTGTAATTACGTCATTAATTCTTCTTATATTAATGTTCTATATGTTTCTCTCATTCTCGTACGAACAAAATATAGCTTATATTGCACTATCGAGATAGTAACGAAATGTTTAATTTATTAATGGGAATACTATACAAAGCACAAAGATTATTACTTAGAATTTAGATGTCATAAAAAATAACTCTTAGAGACATAATTATTAGAAATCTACTTCTTAATATGTTTTTCTAAAATATCAGTCAAATGACTCAAAGTCAAAGTATTATTGAATAACTCTTAATGATAATCTGAAAGTTGGCGGGCCGAATCGGGCAGTTCTTACATTTAATTTCAATTTGCTATAATGAGGGTTAAAAGTGCATATTTCACGGCCACTGGCGCTCAGGGCGTTAAGTGGGGTTTTTTATTGGCTTATTATACAATATTCTAAGCTAAAAGTCGTAGAAAGAGTACGTTTTTAATTGGGCAGTGAGCTCGCGTGGAGTTGACGGCAAGGATTATTCATTGCAACTGCCGAGCCAACAGTTCGTCGCTCGTATTTTCACAGCTGTATTTTTTTTAAAAATCGTGACCGTTTACTTTTTAAAATAGAGTGATTTATATTTTAAGTAAATGCCTCCGTAGTCTGGCGGTGTAAGTGCTTGCATTTTGATCTTATGGTTTTAGTCTAGACATGCTTTTTGTAGCTAAACTGATAAGTTGGATTTTGATTATACCAGATTGTTAGATTAATCAAAGTATTTTTATATGCCATGGTTGAGAATTGATTAATTATTTAATTTAGAAGTTGCGTACGACCATCATTTAATGACTTGTTATTCGTAGAGAGTGCGACCTGAAGTAATTTTAAATACATGGTTAATATTATAAATGTGAAAGTGTGTTTGCTTCTCCGTTTGCTTCACGTCAAAACAGAGCAACGGATAAATGTGATTTTTTGTGGAGATAATTGTATGTCACATAAGCTACTTTATGTCTTAACAAGCGAAGCCACGGGCAGAAGCTAGTTTAAAAATAAATCTATTATAGAAGAAGTTTACTAAGCCTGTATGTAGTAAGTTACGAACATTACAAAATTTGTATACTAAAATGATTTGCCAATTCCATAGAGCAACCTTTTCGGAGAAACACTTATTTCACGCCAGTAATCGTGAAATCAACGGAAACTTTCTCTTTCGTTCGCAGCCTAAAGTGGCCACTTATACGAAATTTCAGCCCAATTTAAACAAACGAGGAGGAGTCAGTATAAATAATGCAGAGTTTGAGTTGTTGCGATTTATCTGGTAAATTTTATATTGCGAATATTTTTTTCAAAATATTGTCATTTTAAATATCTGAAATAGAAAAATCATTCATTAAACTATATATAAAATTTATGATTATTACTGCTCATATTAAATGCTTTATAAGCGTGAAAGAATTCTTGACTGCCAAAAAAGGAAAGTTGTAAATTTCGTCCTGAACTTTTTTGTCTTAATTATGAAAAAAATGCAGATTTTATTCTATATCCCTAATCAGTAACCGGATGATATTGTTTAACCAGATGATATTGTTAAACCATACAGTGATTCCCATTAAATTTTAAAAAACGACGACAGTTATCACAAATCACTGATATTGTTTATTATTCTTTTTAACCGTTACGCCCGCTTCCAACAAGTGTTTAAAAATAAACAGCCAGTAACGAAGGGTTTGTTTGTCTTGGAGGCGTAAACAAAACGCACGTTGCGTTTCGATTATGAACCGATGACAGGTTACAAGGAACGTGTGAATAAGTCAAATTTTGGGTTGAGGGATAAAGCTAATATTTTAGTGATCGCAATAATTAAACAAGTCAAATTCTTTCAAAAATGTTATTTAACAGATTAAAAAATATATAATATATAAATAAATATATAGGGACCATTTACACAGAAAATCAGAAAAAGGTCATTTTCCTTCGTGACCTGACCAGGGATCGAACTCGGGACCTCCTGAGTAGCGGTCAGATATGTTAACCGCTGCACCACAAAGATCGTCAACATTTAGAAAATATTTATTTAAATTGCCTGCTAAACCCTAATCCAAAAGAAGTTATAGTTTTTCTGTAAAGTGTAATACTAACTATATTATATTAAACGATATCTACTGTTGTACTACGTCACAGATATAATTGTGATGACAGAAGAGAGAAGTATACGATTTTCTGCAATGAGATGGGTAGATGTTATCATCAAAGTTGCAGGTCGAACATGGATGAGAAAAGCTCGGGATAGAGAAGAATGACGTACTGAAAGAGATGCCTATTCTCAGCAGTGGGCGGAGAAAGGCTGAAATGATGATGATGATTGTGATGTATTTTTGACTATATTATTTGAAACTAGCTTATGCCGCGACGACATCCACGTGTAACTACTATTGTCGAAATCTCGGGTTCTAAGCAGCGAATCAAGATGAAACTAACGTCATATTTAAAGTTAGACCTATTATAAGTAACATAAAACTGCATCAAAATTCATCTAGATTTTGTATAATTTGCGTACAAACATACAGACAGACATAAATTCTAAAAACAATAGTTTTGGCCTCTGTCGGTCTCATAAAGAGTCCTTATATATTTTTTCTTAAATTTCTCCCCTGTACAGACACAGCTCAGTTACAATTTAATAATTTGACCTTAAACTTGATGGAAAATTATTCCTCAACCCATTCAAAGCTATATACAGAGTATCCCTCTTAAAGATATTATTAAATTGGATAAACGAGTTAACGTATCAAGGTCTTTAGCAAACTGTGGAAAACAATTTCTTTAAAAGCCCTTAATATCTTTTTAAGAGTTCTTATCGCGGAAGGGTACTAAACAAACCACGCCGCAACATTATTTTTTAAAAAAAGAAAGCGTTTCAAAATGGCGGGTCGCAGTGGCATCAGATAACTTCAGATTTGCGGCTAACTCCATTAACAAATTACCCCTTTAAAAACCCCACCCACGCTGTTTCAACTTGAAGAAACATGTAGGCATCTTTATTTACAAGATAATAGTTTTATTTTTGCATACCTTGCGTGATAACATACTATATTAACGTGAAAACGTAAACCAGCTCACGTACAAGATTATTCTACTGCACTATACTTCAAAATGAGTTAGGGTAAAGTAAATTTTAATGCGTTCAAACGAAAGACTAAAGTAGGTTGAACTTAATTTGACAGATAGAAGAATTTAACGTATACTTACTTACGGTCTCTAATCAAGATGTAACTTTTAAAAATAGTCGCTGAAAATACGATTTATTGTGCTAAATAGACTTTTGTGACAAAAATAATAGGAACATAAACCACTATGATTTGCGGTTATAGGAGTGCATACAACATTATACGTGTATTAATTTAGATACAGATAGAGATCACGTCTTCTTACCTAACGGGCAAGACAGAGCCAAGAGTGATCTCAGCTGAATGAGAGCTTATTGGTGGAATGGAGATTCAGATGTAGTGACTTGTTGATAAAAAAAGAATGTCCTGTTTAGTAATTAAACTTGCATTATTCACACTTACACACACACACACACACGTCAACACAATAAGTTAATTTTATTTTATTTATTACTTATTTTATGCTCTTAAGTAATAGTTTTAAAGCATAATAATAATCTCTTAAATATTCAACTACAAATCATACCCACAACCGGATAAAAGGAGGTTGCGTGAAAAATATCTTGCCCGCAAACTCAAATGATAAAAATATATTTCAAGAATCCGTGGGTTACTTTCTTTAGAGAAAATAAAAATCTTCTCTGATTTATGTGTGATTCTATGTTTTACAATATACTTTATAAATTACTAGCTTTTACTCGCGGCTTCGTTCGTATTAAATTTGGGGGGTGGAAGAAAAATTCAACATTGTTCACAAAAAAAAGTCACACTAATCCGTTGCTCCGTTTTGACGTAAAAGATGGACTAATAAACAAACAACAAAGTTATAATAAAATATAGGTATTGTCGTTGAGTTAGTACTCCATAATACAAGTCTCGAACTTAGTTTGAGGCTAACTCAATTTGTGTGGTTCGTTCCTTATACATATGTATGTATGTATGTAATATTTATTTAGTAAGATACTCGTCTATCGATTTGTAATATACAATTAAATTTTTAATAAAATTTCTCGCTTTAATATGTTTCAAATGTAATAAAATAATGTTACTTAAAATGCGAGTCACTTACGAGTGCACGAGGGATTCCGTACCTCAAATTCTTTTTTGGGTTTGTTATTATAGCATCAACGGAAATTAGCTTTTATCACGAGCTGTCACGGTTCATGGGACTGTCAGAGAGGGACACCAAAGTCTTAGTATTTACTTTTGAGAATTGTTTAGCTAACTAAAATATGTACAATCGAGGACAATTATCAAATTAAAAGTGTTGAAACCAAGCACATGCATATTAACGTGTTCAAAAACACTCAGATTAGAAATTCGAGGCCGGACCAGTCCTGCGACCGGAAAGGAAGATTCCGCCAAGTTTGGAGCCACGTAAACCGCTCAGTATCATTTTGAATATTTAAACGGGGCGCACTGTTGGCGGCGGAAGTGGATTATGCTAGATGAAAATGAAAATGTTTACCCGCCTCAAATCTTCTAACGAATGAGTTTATTAATTAGTAATGCTTTAACGAATAGAAATTAAAATCGAAAATAATGGTTAAATATGTATAATTCATAAAATAAAGATACTTAAATATCGACGTTTGTTAAGAATATTAACGTTATAAGCTATGAAATATTAATAAGTAATTTAAAAAAAAATGTTTTCTGTTCCATCTAATTGCTGATAAAACTACCAAAATATACCAAATGCCAGTCTTTATATAATTATTAAAAATACATGATAGATATAAAAAATAACTATTAGTGTAAATATATTTCTAAACATAACCTAGAATCTAAATAATTCTGTTCAGGTGCCTTTTTAAGCCAAAATTACTTAATAAACAAGTAAGTATATGTAATATTTGTATCTAAAAATAATACTTCAAATAAGTAGTCTTTGTTTTAAAATTACCCACAAGATAAATTATAATAAACTGCTGGGAATAGGCGTCAACACAATTAAAGGACCTAAATTTTGTGTAAATCAGATAAGTGTGATAAAGCAAGCTTCTTGATAAAATAAAAATTATTAACACGAAAGTGAATATAATTTCAAAAATGCTGCATGGTATTTGCATCCGGAAGTGATGTAGTATGACGTCACGAATGGAAACAGCGCATGCGTTCCGGAAACGGAAGTTGTGGTGTTGCGGGTCACAATCTGGAGTTGGGCGGGAACAGCGGGAAACACTGAATCAAGTGCAGCCAGAACTCTGTTTCACACATACAACTGTAAAAGATAAATGGATTCATTTACATCTCATGTTATGCATAAATTTCTAAAATAATAAAATTTTCCGTTCACCCAACTTGAAGATATTTGAGTAGGCAAAGGTGTATATTACACACGAATGACAGACTTACAATATTGTTTTAGAGACAACACAGTTAAAGATAATTATACATATTTGAAAATACACGAGTTTTATTATTTCAATCAAAAATTAATGTAAAATATTATAAAGTTAATTGATCAAATGATCATAGCCCGAGATCATAACCAACCAATTTACTTTTCATTTTGACATTTAGGCCTTTAAAAATATCAAATAACAACAAGGAAATTTATGTAAATCCCCATGAATCTAATATTATAATACGTATTAATGTACACGAACAATAATACCGTCTCTTTTCAAGACACATGCATAACTGTTCAGTTTGGACCCAAAAAGATAAAACGCCAGTTGAAGACCCGTTCTGTCTCGAACTGATAGGAGATTACAATGATGATCACACTTTCCGGAGACACGACAACACCAAGCCACAAAGACTATACGAATTTGGTTTGTACATCGCTGCCTACTTGCCCAAATATGTACAGAAGGTACTAATGCAACATGGTGATCAGCTTGAAATATTAGTTGCTCCAGAGGGCTTCTATCAAGTTCAATCCTTTATAGCCCATCACCACAACGCTTGTTTTAATGTATGTTCCTGTGCCACTGTTCCGAGTAGACAGTATCGGTTTGAAGTAGTATATAATATACTCAGCTTAAGGTATGCTGAATGAGCTAGACTGAAGACATATACGGATGAACATGAACCTTTACATGCAGCTTATTCACTATGGCGATCATGTGATGTCTATTAAAGAGAAATATATGATATGTTCGGAATTATATTTGACCATCATCCTGATTTACGAAGACTTTTAACTGAGTATGGGTTTAAAGGTCACCCATTGCGAAAAGACTTTCCTCTCGTTGGTTATACCGAAGTTCGTTACGATGATGAACTTAAAAAGTTAGTGTGTGAACCAGTCGATTTTCCTCAAGAGTATAGCAGTTTACAGTTACAATCTCCGTGGAGCTATTCCAAGAATTTTCACAAAGGCTACAATAACCCTAAACCACCACCGGAAAAAGATTAATAGTTATTTCTCTTGGATTACTTTGAAATAAAGACAGATTTTTTTTTTTTAATAGTTGCCGCATTTAGTTTATTACTTGGAAATATATGTATAGCGTGTGATAAATTTTGTTAAAATAAATGTCTTTAAATAATGAATTGTCTCTCGCCAATTATTAAGAGAGGAAAGGAAATAATTTTATTGAAAGCTGTTTTAATTTATGAGCTAAGCCGCGACCTGACAGTTACAAACCATCATAATACAATAAGAATATCAGCAGTCACTTATATACTTAACACCACCATATATGTATATGAAAACGAATTCATTTTACTCTTTGGAATTACATAAGGTCCAAACTATACGCAACTACAAATACTTTTGCATTTTTATTTTTACATACATATATTTGTATACATTATCTTATGGCCCGAGCCTGGCTGGGAGGACTCCCAGCAACAGCTTTATTTTTTTTTAGTTTTTACATTTAGGTGTCATAACACGTTTCATAATATTTTATTTGACATTTTATTTAATTCAATTTATTATGACACTACAATGTATGTTTGTCCACTTATTATAGATAGTATATTTTGTAAATTGACGTGTCTGGAGAAATGAGCTGCAATGGAATTTTTTCCGCCACTTCTTCTCCATTTGCGCTTTGGAAGTGGTGGTAAAATTATTTTTAAGAAAAAAATTGACCTCAATAATCACAAACAAATTAAAATGAACACATCAAAAGAGCTATATTCTGGTCTATTTGAATAAAAATATTTGGAATTTGACTTTGACTTTATATCTACTGTTATAAAAAATAAAAAATATAATAAATATAAAATGTTTATAAATCTATAATTTCATGATGAACTAACATTGACTGCTTATATTTATGTATATTAGGTAGGTAATAACATTGAAAATAGTCTAAAAAGTAACAAGCTCAATTAATTAAATAAAACATGTGTTGTAGCTGTATATTTTATTATTAATTCTAATTGAAAAATTATACAGTAAGCACTATTTATTTAGGAAAGCAAAATTAATTTGATGTCAAAGCACTCCATTGTCCTATTTCTAAAGATGATTGTTTTTCTACGTGATCGAAGTGGCTACGTTGTAAATTTTTCCTATTTTTTCTTGTAAATTTATGTATCCTTACTTGCCTGTACAAAAATTCTGTAGTCATTATTTCAGGTACAAACATTTTTCTACTTCTAAACAATATTAAATCTAGAGGTCCCCAATCTTCAGAGGGGCAGAAAATATGTAAAATTTTATCATATTTATAAAACATGAACATTTCAAGTAATGTACCGAAGAGTATAATAATAATATATATAATTAAAATTGTGTAAAAGACGAATTCGTCACACTTTATCTTCATCGTACTAAATGTATAAGAGTGATTGAAATCTTCACCAAGCCAGTGCTTTAATTTTGCAAATAAAACAAATATAACCAATATGGGATTAAGTACCCAACAGATTTTCCAAAAGTAGCTAGATTTTATGCCAATCATAAATACTATATCCACACTATGTTTTTGATACCCATAAATCCAGTATAATGATATAGAGAAAAATAAACTATTGCATATTTGTAAAATTTCTATAGCATCACCTAAAGAAGCTGTTAAATCTGAACAAAGAAAAGGCCATGAAAATACTGTTAATAACAATGCAATAATTGCGCTAACCAGTTTGTAATGTCTGCGTGCAAAAGAGACGTAACCTAGCAATAAATGTCTTAAATATAAATATTGTATCCAAATAACTAGATACAGGCACAATAAAATGGATAAAAACCAAATGAATGACCAAATTGGTACACCATCAAAATAAATTAAAATCTCAGATATAGACGCTAAGGGTGAAAAAAAACTGCTATCCCCAAATTCGATAACGTTTTCCTCTTCCCCATGATAATATGACATCGTTTTTATTCCACAAAATATTACTAAGGACATCATAATGCTAAAACATAATGAAAATAATGTAGAACTTATGACTGTCATCATTGCAGGGCTCCTAAAAGGGACATCTCTAGAGATGTGACTAAAAATGTCGTATCCTGTACCTAATGATAAAAAACCTAAAGAAACTGGCCTGAGACAGTCATTTAAAGAAATATTCTCAAAATACAAACCCAAAATAGTTTTCGCAGAATACCAAGCTCCGCTGTTTGACAAAGCTACACTTAAAAGTATAAAAACACCGATAGTTAAATAAATAGATAAAATTTTTACAAATATTCGTATTAATTTGTCGTTCTTGAGAGATAGCACAAATAAAGTAACGCCGATTGCTCCACTAGCTATAAGCTGTTTCCATGCGTACATACAAGACATGGACTCTGATGTGTTATTATCACCAATTTCTCTTTGAAAGAAGCAATAGCTTGCTGTTCGCATTCCACAGTCTTCATCAAATAAAAATTGTGTTTCTAAGCAATGTTGAAATATTGATACATTAATTCTTTTCACCATACAGTAAGTTTCATTGAATTCTTCACACGTAAACCAAGGTGGAGTGTTGACTGCAGAATAAAATGAATATTCAACATACCAAATTGCTAGAATCATGGCGTTGATTGTTTTCAGTATAACTAAGAAGATGGAGCTATATGCGACGCCGCGTAAAAATGGAAAGTAATTCCACTTACTGAAACTGTCACAGTTGGTGTATTGAGCGATACATACTTCTGAATATACTAATGGTAATGCAATGAAAATTGCAGATATAGTATATATGCTCATGTGAATGTAGAACCCATGGTGGGATATGTTGGCGGGACTGTATACAGTGGCGACTTCATTCATCATCCAGCCCCAAACGATGAGTCGGTATATCTGGTATGATTTCCATCGGCAATTAGTTTCTGGTTCATATTTGGTATCCATTGGATGTGCAATTATTTTACAATATAATTATTGACGTATGCTCTGCCCACGGTCATGACCAACTGGACATATTTTTTTGTTTGGCATCATAACAAGTATTTATGTATTTATTTATTGTTTATTAGCTGTAAAACCCAGTAAAATTTGCATTTCCCATTACCTTTATTCAAGATCAAAGGCACCTTTTCTGAATTTCAAACATTAAGTATGCAAAATTTATATTTGTATCGCATTTATAATATTAGGATATGTATGTATACAAATAAAGATCATGGTCATAAAATCATATCAAGTTCTGCCTTTTAATTTAATCATCGTCATTAATTTGATAAAACAACTTATGCATTAGGTTACAGTTCGTAATCTTGTAGCAAAAATGTCCTCTGCAGTATGTACTATGTGATGGCAGTCTTGCGAGTACATGTCGAAACTTTACCTCGAAAACTTCATCCGATACCTGTTCCCAACCGTGTTCTTGGTATACTTGGTTGACATGGTGTAAATTTTAAGTAAATGATTTTCAACCTTATAATTAGAAAATAAAACAGCATTTTTTATTTCTTCGATTTAGGTCTTTTTAATAACTAGCTTTTTATACGACAAAATACGTATTTGAAACGACTTACATCCATTTGGATATTTAATGAGATTTGCTTTTAATCAAACAACTATGATACACAAAATTTTTCTGCGGCTATGTTCGCGTCGAGCAAAGCAAGCGCGGTCTAAAACACAATATTATTCTTGAATATTTTATTTATGAATACAACCTTATTTAGATCTATATAAAATATTAATTTTGACAATTGTGTCAATACAGATCAAATAACGAGAAAAAAAAAGTAACGCTACCATTCATCTATAGTTATTGCTGCTGATGAATTTAATATCATTATGTACACGAAAATTTTTATCGCCTATACTCAAGAGGCATATCCACAACTGTTCCATGTGGGCCCAAAAAGATAAAATGCAAATTGGTAATCCGTTCTGCCTACAACCTATAGGAGATGAGAATGATGACTATACTCTTCGAAGACATGACAATTGCAGACGGCAAAGAGTGTATGAATTTGGTTTATACGTAGCAGCTTGTATGCCCAAATATGTACAGAAGGTACAAATGCAACATAGTGACGAGCTTGAGATATTGATTGCTCCTGAAGGCTTCTTTCCTGTTCAGTCCTTCATGGCTTATCATCACAATTCTTGTTTCAATGTATGTTCCTGTGCGACTGCTGTAGATGTACCAAGTAGAGAGTACCGGTTTGAAGTTGTGTATAATTTACTCAGCTTACGGTTTAGCGAACGAGCTAGATTAAAAACTTATACGGACGAATTATCTCCCATACATTCTGCTTATTCCATATGGCAGGTTTGCAATTTTTTTGAAAGAGAAATATATGATATGTTCGGCATTGTGTTTACTCATCATCCAGATTTGCGAAGAATACTGACGGATTATGGATTTAAAGGTCATCCATTGAGAAAAGACTTTCCTCTTGTTGGTTACACGGAGGTTCGTTACGATGATGAGCTCAAAAAGTTAGTGTATGAACCGGTGGAATTTGCTCAGGAATATCGCAGTTTTAAACTTCAGTCTCCGTGGAGCTATTCAAAGAATTTCCATGAAGGTTATAATAATCCTAAACCTTCACCAAAAACAGATAGTTGTTAATAATTTTGGAATACTTTGGTCTATTGTATCTTTTCATGTTTTGCAAATTGATTGGTTTGTTTTAATGATAATAAATGTCCTGATAATTATAAATATTAGAATATTTTCTCATATACTTAGTCCCAATGTGTTTTTATTACATATTTTCTATATGAAGTTTCTATCTCAAAAATGAGAAGGAAGGAATCAAGGTTTACAGACCCAAAGCCTATAGTTTAAATAAATTATCTGCTAATGAGCTTTTGTCCTGACACAATGGGAGAGCGTAATTTAGCATTTACACATTATATAATATGTATAGAAAGTGATGGCGGACGTTCATAGGCGAGCAGATGACGTCCCCTTCTAACAGTTCAATTAATAACTTTGGAAATTAGCGGGAAGTGGCTAATTATTCTATCTCCATTTCATTAAGTTAGTGGATTCTTAAATAAAAAGTCTGATGGAACTGAGCCAGTTTTATTTTGTTGATTTATATAGTTCAACGATTTTGGGATTCATAAAAATAATTATTTAACGGTTTTAACATTGGTCACATTATGTAGCGAGTATACTATTCATAATAATACTTATATCTGGAATGAACTTATAATCTGGAAGAACAACTTAATTTAATTCAAATATTTTAATTCTTGAACTGACGTATGTAGAATATGGGTTTATAGGTTTTATTTTGTATCAGTTTTGAATTCAAACGAAAATATATTTTAGGTTTATGTATTTTTATCTACAATGTAAACCGTTTGTTCATAATTAAACATGAGTACCTGGTTATCCAGTTTATCCATGAGTTATCCTGAACAAAGAGAAAATAATTTTTTTAATTCCAAAAAACACTGTATATACATATATTCATATGCATGTAGTAAAAATCGGTTATTTTAATATTACAAATAGACACATTTGTATAGATAAATTTAAATTTATTCCCCTCATTGAAAATATATAGTTTAATATAAGTATATCTTTTAAATGAGGGAAAGAAACCCCTAAAGATTTACAAATATGTTACAATTCAAAGTAAAACCATCTGAAACTAATGTAATGTACAGGCTGCCAATACTATCGGCTCATATTTGCCTTCATCATACTGACATCTGCGTAAGAATAACGATGGAGAGCAGGACTGAATGAACAATCGCCTCAGTGTATACCGGGATCTCGCTCAAGCCGCGCACGCCGCGCTCCCTCGCGGGACCAAACGTAAACTTCCTACGATCCCCGAAAAACTTTACCATACCTACTTAAATAAACAAGCAGCACTTTGTATTCACTACAATAAATTTTTACTATCGAGTACACATGCACAAGTTTTCTAGAAGGTAAGTTTTCACCACCCTTCTACAGTAAACTATCTCATTAGTTGATTGGCCATATTTTTTTGTATACTGAATTTTGCTAAGCATTGTCATGTGTAAAATAAGTATGCTCATTTCTTTTTGATGGCGTTGTAAACTTTTCTCGCTTCGTTTCTGTTTTTGTTTTGCGTTTGGTTTCGGATGAGTAGATAATGTAATTCTATTAATTTGTTTCTCTTTTTTTTTTTAAACGTTAATAGCAAGACTACACGAAACATACTATCTCGATTAATACAATTCACAAAGAAAAAAATGTTTATGACATAAAAAAAATTCTTCACGCAATAAACATACATAATTATTTTCCTGTACGGAATGTAGTTTCTATTTTTGTATTTATTAAAAAATTCCGTGTTACATTTACGAAATACAAAGTTGAGATTCCGAAGCAAATTTACAAACAGTTGGTGATAAAGCAAATAAATTGCAAGCGCGCAACTTATTACACAGTTTTTCTTTCAGTTATAAGAAAATAACTGAGTTATTTGGTCAACTAGAACTCTGAGCGCAAATCTGAGTAATAAAGTTTCAGAAAATTTATATTTCAATTTCTATTCGTACTTTTTTTATTATATTTCACGATAACATGAAATACATTATCATGTCTTCATTTACATTACATTTTTTTTTTAATTTTCTCTCCTATAAAATCCTTTAAATATCCATGAAAACATGAAATGAATAAAACCTTTCAAGTGCGAATCGGACTCACCTCAAAGGGTCCGTACCCCTATTTAGAAAAAACGGTAAAAAACACGTTTGTTGTATGTGAGGCCCTCTTAAATATTTATTATATTGTTTTAAGTATTCATTAATATATCGGCAGAAGAAAGTCATATTCTGACTAACATGTTTTATGAGATACAGCCTGGAGACAGTCGGACGGGCAACAAAGTTTCTAGTAATAGAATCCTGTTTTTAATCGAAAAAGAATAATAACACAGCTAGAAGCTAAAAAATATCAAGTAAAATAAAATTAAAATAGTAATAAATTTAATTTTGTATAGTGTTAGTTTCTCCGATGTAAAGATAACGGCTGAACCGATTTTGATGAAATTTTATAGTTAATATAGTTTTTATAAGCACACTAAAGGTCTGAGAATACTTTATCTCTTCTTTATCCCCCTAAGAGATAGGTGGTCTACTCTAAAAACTTTTTGTAGAGATTTTTCCCTTTTTTGTGTGACATTTAAATGCATGCAACCTTTAATTTTCTACCTTCTACTACCACCCCCTGTGTTTTTATTGCCATTTTAGTTATTTTACTACTTAAGTGTACTTTTCAAATATATTTGTTATCAATTTGCAGGGCTGTAGTAATACTTTGTTTGTTTATAAATAACACACAAGGAAATGGGCACGGGTCAGTTAGTACATATACAAAATCGTTTTTAAAACAGAATACAGTTGATAAACATAATCAGAATTGCGTGTACTTCTACTTAGTAAAGCCAAACAACCATCTTCCTTGTGCTACATAATAGGTTGTCAAATATTTGCAGGAAGTGGAATAACTCCGTGTTTAACACCTTCAGTAGAAGGCCGCTAATTACCAAAGTGCAGGGCTCAGGTAAAAGCTCTAAAGCCAACGATAAAGCTTTCACTTGGAACTGATGCAAATATTTGGAACTACGAAAAAAATTCACAAGTTAAATTTTTTTTTTCGATTAAATTCATGTTATCGTGTTAGCTTTCGTACATTATAATTTAATAAAATAATAGATTCCGATTGAAATAAAGGTAAACAGTCATTTTATTATAAATATTTTTTTTTAAATATGAAATAAATAACGGTCAGATACACGCGATTAATTTTAAATATTCTGTTTTTATTTTAAAGCATTTAACTTTAAAAATCAGCATTTTTTAAATAAAATATGTGTCATAAATTTTGAAGAATTTATTTTGATTCTAAATGTTTTATTTAAAACCAGATTATACCCGCAAATACGGCCGTACGTAACTTATATTACTATTGACAATATATCGGGTTCTAAGGGGCGCGTATCGAGATCATACTTACGTCAGATTTTAAGATAGACCTTTAATGGTACAAATATGAGAATTGCATCCAATTTCATTTAGCTTTTTAAACATGATGTACTTACATACACAAAGAGAGATGATAAAAGAAAATGGCGCCTATAGGCTCTATATAATATCCTTCAAACTTATTTTAATCCCATTTACAGACAATGCTCATTAATGTAAACAGTTAAAAAACATTTTAGTAGTCATCATTCCATCAATTGGCTAATTATTCATTTAAGCGTGGCATTCTAGTCTCACATCTCTTAACTGTGTGTTGTATACCTTTATAGTATAAAGACCTGAAACGTATATAGTACCAAACTTCATGATATATTAGTCGCAAGTCCAATATACATAGGAAAAGGAAATCTCAACATGAACATTGCACCAGGAATACCTTAACTTGATTGTAAGTTTCTGTTTTGTATAAATGTTTAGACGGACGGTACGTTTCCGACGTTTGTGAACTTCACCAGCAAGTTGTACAACTGGAGATTCTGGGTTATGCCCATCTATGCTTGAAATTATTAGCTGTATTTGGTTTGAACTACTAAATATTGTAAGACTTTTGAATAAGTCATTCCGCCGTACGAATAAATCTGTTAAAGAAATTTTTTGTAAGGATTGATTCCATCAGAGATTAGTGGAGGGATAATGTCACGCTGTGTTTCGAAGTGATTTTGAAATACTGAAATTAATAAATAGAATTTTGGCATTGAAATATGTCCAAAGAACTGAATTGACTTTTGACTTTTGTGGAGTCGGGCGATAACGGTGCATGTTAGTAGGCATTCCAAACAAAAGTTACCAAAGAGACTTTTTAAAACAGTTACCAAATTTATATTATATTTGTTTTGTCACCAAATTTACTTTAAAAAATAAACATCCTTGCGTTGGAACAAATCTCAAAGATTGATTAAACCCTAAAGTTTATGAAATAGTAATTAAACGATACGATATTCAAGTTAATAAGAAACATATTATTTTCTATATTGACATCTTACTTATAGACCTGGTAGTTATATTCAAAGTAACGGTAACAATATAAGCCGCGGACGAAGGCAAAATAAACTATGTTTATGAACAGGGTTTCCACCCATTATGTCATCGTTCCCGAAATCATTCAATATAGGAATTTTTAAAGCAAGAATGAATAGACATTACTTAAGTTCAACGTTTCTTCCCATCAGTCAGGATTGAAGTAAAACGCACTTAGGCTTAAACTAAAAATAAAAGTTTGATTTCAAATACTCTTTTGTGGTATTCGAGTGTTAGTCACGAAAACTTTTTAAAAAATATTTCAGAAAAGACAAAAATATAATATTATAATACAACATTATGGCAGAGTAGCCAAACATAACCTAATTCTCAGCATTACATGGGATAAATATCCTAAAGTAGGTAAAATCCACATCATATGACATGACCAGTCCGCAAATTGACGTTCGGATTAATATTGTTCGTATGATTGTGACATTTTTTGGCAATGGAAGGCTTTTAAGCAAATTCAATCCGTATATATTATGTCATTACACATATCTGCATTTACCTATAAAAAGTAAAAAATGTTTGTTAGTTATGTAGAGTATGTATTTGTACCAATATTCAAAATCAAAGTATTTATTCAGAAATTTTACCTTCACAGGCACTTTTTCACGTCACCAATAAAACATTTAAATCTCATTCAAGCTATAGACTACCAGCATTTCGGAACGACCTCTGCTGAGAAGAAATCATCTTTGAATGTATTGGTCCGTTTAAAAAATATTTTTCACCGTAAGAAAGTTTTTTATCCAGAAGTGAAAGAGGCTACATTTATCCCGTAATTCCTACATAAACCAAATCAACTATAAAAACAAATCAGGCATTTATTATAGGGTAAGTTCGGAAAGCTTATTTAAGATAAAATGTTGTAATCAAAATTTGTGAAATATATTAAGACTAATGGCGTAAGTTATGATATTTTAAACGTTTTTCTGTTAATAATGGCGGCTACATTCAAAGTAAGTTTATTTTTGTAACTCCTATTATTTCCTTGTAATTATCATATACTAGCTTTTGCCCGTGACGTCCTTCGCACGTAGCTACTATTACCAATATCTTGGATTCTATGCGGCGTACATATCAAGATGAAACCAACGCTATATTTTAATTTAGACCTTCTATGGTACAACTGTATAAACCGCATCAAATTCAAACCAGTGGCTATCGTGTGTACAGAAAGACAGACTGATAGAAAGACAGACAGACAAAAAATAAAAATAATAGGTTTGGCTTCAGTTTTGTTGACCCTAAAAAGATCCCTCATAATGTTTTCTTTTTTATTATTTCTATGAACAGAATTAGTCCAATTACAGTTTTATTATATGTATGGATTATTAAGGATATATAAAAAAATCTTTAAAGCTGGCGTTATTGAATTTTTAATTCATGATGTGTTTTTCCCTAAATATATTATGAGAAGTTTTTATCGAGACAGAAATACCCAGATTTGACGTGTAAGAGTTCATAAAGATTGTAATCAAATACAGTACACCTCGCCTCATCTTGGTGTATGGTAATGTCTCTACATAAAAAACGTATTCAAGCGCTGCCAATACTTTTTTTTCACAAATGGGTTTAGTTGAAAAATATTAGATATGGAAGATATGCCTAAAAAAAAATATCTAAATGAAAATTTCAAATGAGCATTTATATCAATCGTAAACAAATCATAAGCATTAATTGATTATTAAATTTGTAATAATTCCTTATTATATACTACTTGTTAATAGGAAAAGTACGTAAAAATATATTGTTATCTAAATTTTAATGAAAATTATAGCAAGTTAGTTAAATTGTGGTGAAATAAGTTCTATCAGACGTTTGTTAGTTATAAAGACGTTTATGAGTAACCTAATGTAAATATAGATTTTTTAAATGTATTTTGAATAATATGTTTTACTACATTTCATTTTAATATTTAAATATACTTACTCTTGTTCAAACAATATCTCCAAAATTAACATCAATTTACTCCATAAATCAGCGCTAATACAGCCAATTAAAATACAGTTCCAAACTTTGTGTTTTACAGAAAAAAATACAAAAAGGCCCAATATTGTCCCTAGGGAGGAGTCCGCTTACAAAAACGAGTTTACACCGACTGGAAAGGGCCAAAAGCGTTACAAACTCCAATATATCGGACGTCGTCTCGAAATGGGCGCATCAATGTGCTTCGAATTTTTCTCAGGCATTATCGTACTTTTGCGGAAAAGTAGTTACCGGTGCGCGATCGCGTCCGCACAGCTTTCAATAACAGGTTCATGTGATATAAAGTATCAGATACACACGTAATGTAACGTGGAATCATTACTGACTGATGAAATCGCAAAAATGTGCCGCGGAAGGGATCCAAATAGCTTCCCTATGTACCGTGTCACCACGCACCCTAATTGCGGTGTGAGAGTACTATAACGCTTTTGTGCAGCAAATATTTATGATTTATTTTGAAACTAGCTGTTATTTTATTTGATTGATTTTAGTTTCTTGACGAAAATTAACTATCACTACATATTATAAACAAAGTTTCCCGCTGCGTCTGACTGCGCCATAAACTTGAAATCGATTTTTATACAGTATTCAATGACAGTGATCCCTGAGGAAGATTTTAGTGTAATAAAAGATATTATAGATTTATTTACGTTTAGAAAAGTTTTTAACTTTGTTTGCTCATAATTAACGACCAAAGAATTGAGCACAAGTCAGCTAGTATTATTATGAATATTAATATTCAGTTAAGCTATGAAATCCAGGGTTATTAAAAATTTGCAAAGACTTAGTACTGTTCGTTCGTAAGTAATAAGTATTCTTACTTAATTAAATCTTTGCAGATAAAGTAACATTTCCCTTACTGGCTACGTTTTTCTTTCACTCAATGGAAGCATCGACTTACGATAAACAATAAAAAACTAGACTCACAATCCCGCTAAAAATTGTCTTCAGGAAAACACTGATCGCTTATAAATGAGCAGACTTCAACTAGTCTCGTTAGTTTAACATGGTTTTAACTTGCACACATTAAGACTTGTTTTCTAATACACGATTCTGGAAATGGAACTTTGTCGAAATAATCATAGTAGTTGTCATCTTTATTGCAGTAAGAACTATATTTTGTTTGATTTTGTTCGAAACTCTGAATTTAGTTATTTTTGTTGATCGAAGCATGGAAGTGATTTTGTTTACTCTTTGCAGACTTATGGATATACTGGATTTAAGAGAGTAGTAAGGCATGAAAATGACTGCAAGCATGCAGGAGCCGTGGTGGCCCCTTTGTTTACTGGCAGTGTTCATGCTTGGTCTTGATTCCAAGTTTGTGGGTAAGATGTTTAAATATTCTGTTGAACGTGTGAAATGAAAATGTATGGACCATTAGACCTAAAAAAGATTTATACAGGAAGCAATTACCACGTATTTGATTTTTAAGAAAATGTAAATGACATGACTTTCAATTAATGTAAAATGACAGCCTAGTTAGATATTTAATAAAATCGAATGAGCCATTTCATCCGCACCTTTTTAATTACATTTCTTTTATAAATTTAGTTTATCTTATATTTTAATATTTATAAAAAATAAAATCCACTGGCATAGAACCTAAACTACCAGTAATCAGTATTCAAAAGTAGAGAATCTCTTCATAATGCAGCCCGTGTCCAAAATAGCTGCCTTTCTAACCAGCACTTAACTGAACTGCCAAATGTGAGCCTCTCAAGGTAATAACGATCAAGGCTCGTCGGCATAATATATATTTGTAATATTTTTGCAATGCTTAATCATCGTATTAATAACATTATTTTTAATGTAAACATTGAAAATTGCTGTTGCTAAACCTTGATTTTTAATAAACGATCATCATTGTAGATTTAATGTTTAGTGCCATGTTAACATTCTATCAAAATATTCATAATTTGAATGGGTAACTTTATTATCATAACATAATATGTTGCCATTTTAAGTTAAAAATAAAAACAGAATCTTAAGAAAATAAAAATAGATCTCAGAATTTGAATTTATAATATTTACAGGACATATTCTGTAATATTGTTTCATTGTAGGTGAGGCGTTTCAACCGGAATTCGCAGAACCGATAACAAATTTAACAGTTCCGCTTGGACGAGATGCGACTTTCAGATGCTTGGTCCAGAACCTTGGAGGATATAGAGTAAGTTTATATAAATTTACAACAGCGATACTTTAATTAAATCTTGAATGCAAAAGTCGAGGCTTTTATCTGGCTCTGAGGATATGTAAATAATATGGCTATTGATAATTTTAATTTACTTGTGATTTTTATATTATAATCATTATCACACTATATCTGCCGACACACATCATAATTTAAAAGTTTTTAATAACCTTTACTGGATTTTTATATGTTTTTCTTTTTTCAGGTAGGTTGGGTGAAGGCAGATACCAAAGCCATACAAGCTATACACGTTTACGTGGTGACCAATAACCATAGAGTTGGCGTTTCTCACAGCGGCCAGTCAGTCTGGAACTTGCATATCAGAAATGTGCAAGAAGAGGACCAGGGTCAATATATGTGTCAAATCAATACTGACCCCATGAAAAGTCAGGTTTGTCCAATTATTTTTTCATTGTTATTATATCTAAATATAAATTATAGTTATTATAATAACATAGTATAACGACAGTTAAACTATGTTATTATACCTCCCTCTTTCATTTCGTTTGCCCCCTCTTTCATAAAAAAAAGACTATTATATTGTTAATGATTTTTAAGTGAATTAAAGTTATTATTGATTTATAAGAATTTAATAATTTTGTTCAATAAATATATGTGAGATAACGATTAACAAATGCATAAAAAGGAAACATAATGAAAATTGTTTTATTTACAACACATTTTGATTTTAGTGCATTTTTTAAATCACAGTCAGTTTTTACTATTAATACTAACCGGAGTGGATTAAAAAAGAAATAAGTGTTTGAATTCAAATATTTTCCAGTATTTCAGCAGGTTAATTTATATTGAAACTCCTCGTATTGAATCCTAAAGATACAATACCATTGCTAAGCTTATATCAAGGGGTAGCCAACAAACGGCCAGACGTCCCTAACAGCATCAACGAATTAAAATGCAATTACGGTAAACAACTGGGAGATAAAGTGAATTAAACTGCACGCAGGGCAACACAGCGGGTAATGATTCGTGTCTGGT
Organism: Cactoblastis cactorum; assembly: GCA_020352625.1. NCBI lineage: Eukaryota > Metazoa > Arthropoda > Insecta > Lepidoptera > Pyralidae > Cactoblastis > Cactoblastis cactorum. The sequence continues at coordinate 27,141 of JADGIL010010973.1, read as the reverse complement.
GCTCCTAAATTATTGCGTCGCATTGTAATTTATACGCCGGTCTGATAACGACATAAATCGCTAGTGGCGACACCGTGACGTCGGCGCAGCATGACGCTGGTGACGTCAGTTATTTAGTTTTCGAAAAAATAAGTAACCTATGATGATATACTTAATATGTCTGACTAGTGATAACCTGGCCTGTGATGGCGCTCTAGTGAGACTTGATAGTTTTCGTCGTCGTCATCGTGAATAAAGATTTTGATATTGTCCGGCAAAAATGTATTTCACACCCGACTAGTTCCACAGTATATTCAAACTATATTATTATTTAGTGGTATGGAGACACTAATTGTAGTGGTGT